>JAFEMH010007291.1:0-95518 GCA_022495995.1 Adenophora triphylla var. japonica
TACTCGGAGTGAGCTCTAATATTCCTAATATTCTCTTCCCGGAGTCATCGACCACTCAGGAACTCAGGAAATCTCATCCTACACAAAAGCAGGTTTAAAATTATCTTTAAAGCGTGCCCTTTTCAATGTTTTGGGCTTAATAAAAACGGGCAGTGGCGACTCTGCAAGCAAAACCTGCGAACTGAGACACCTCCTGACACGCAGCGGCCTAAACGGGGCAATAAGCCCGGATGCTTAGGGCGCGAACGCAGCTTGCCTCTCTGAGATCAGGCGAGCTTTCCCGAACAGACGACGAATGCGAGATCTGCGGGGCTCCGTAGCCTTGTGGCCGGATCTACGGGTAATTTCACTTTCGCACTTACATACTGAGAATGAAAGCAATGTTACCGAGTAGGAATTGGAAATTCCATCCCGCAGAATCCTCTTGGAAACGGAATCAATGAAGTCGGAATGGCTCAGGCCGTCCCGACGAACTAGCTCTACTCGACGAGCGTAGATTGAAAGCCATGGAGCATACTCAAAATTGCCTACCAAAGCGGGAATGGCCCGAGCATTTGATAAGAAAGTCAAGATGCAGAAACATCGAGGCTTACCCGAAGGCGACTTGGTGCTTAAGGGAGGAGAAGAAAGCCTCCTCACGCGAGACAGGCCACTTGGAAAGTGGGAGCCTACCTGGATAGGCCCGTTTGTGGTACAAAGAATCTTCTCACAGGAGGAACCATAAAGTTAAGCGAGATTTGGAGCGGGAACCCTTTCGTGTAACCCAAAGTGAGACTGGAAGCGAGCTCAGCATGAATGCTTCGTTTGAGGAAGAACACGAGTCAACTTTCCGCTTCCCCAGTACACCACCCCTCGGTAAAATTAAAGTGCTAAAGAGTAAATACCCAGTGGATATATTCAGATAATGATCCAGGAGTAAAAACCGTCAGATCGCACTTTGCTTTTGTCTTTTTTTCTCAAATTTCACCTAAAAAGTGTCGAACTCACGGTGACTGAGGCCCACCTTTTTTGTAGTACAAGCGTAAAAGGGGAACGTAGGCGACCATCATTGGTTTTCGGTCTCAAAAGCAAACAAATAAAATAAAAAAACAAATAAGCACCAATGCGCTTGCTGTTTCAAAAAACTCTTTAAATTAACCTACAAATTAATTCGCTGGACGGTTAAAACAATCTTTGATGAGGATTCGGCTTACGGTCAACTCTTGACTCGCTACCACGCTATGGCAAAACTACAATAAACATTAATCGATTAATGTGGTCTACAATACAATGACAGGTGGGGATACTCAGGACAGTAAGGTCAACCTAGTCCATGTATGCTCGGTCCTTCGTCTTTCTTCCACCTTCCTTTTCCACGGAAGCAGGGTATTCTTCACCTTGCACGGGGAATATCCCCCGTGATCCTTCTACCCCTGGCCTGCAGGACCTTTCCACGATGCCTCCATGAGCCAAACACTATTTGTTTGGCCAGACGCATGCCCTTTTGCCGGCTAGCTTCTATCACATTTGCCTCTCTCCCTAAGTCATCATATCAATATGCTACGAGTGTTTTTCGTGCCCAGACTAGCATTGGCCTGCATAATCGGCCATGTGTCATCCCGATCACAATCCACGAGGGTTAGCGCGCCGGCAGTCTCCACTCTCGAGTCGAGTCGTCGGGAGGTGATCGAGGCCCAGCCGGCTCCCTCAGATCTCCACAAAATAGCCATCATGTCTCCCCACATTACCTCCTCATACCAGTTCAAATACTTCGTGGACAGAACAATGCCTCCTCTCTGGTGAAAGAGAGAACCACAGCGAGGAAAGGACGTATATTGCCACAGCCGGCGTGAGAAGCTTGATAGCGTCAGACGATCTTCCATCGAGAAGAGATCCCACGCTCGAGGGTAGCGGGCAGTTACCCAGGCCGTCAATGCGGCACTGCTTCCGAAGCCTACAGACTGTCGCGGCGCAATGATGGAATATAGAAAAAGTCGGGGACACCCCAGGACTACGACAACAAAGAAGACCCTACTCTGCAGCGGTACACGGCAAGTTTGGTAACTTCCGATAAGGGAACCCACCGTCGCAAATGATGCATGCGGAGTTTGGCCATCCAGCTCCGGTTCGGCATGATCGCCCCTATCACCAAAGGACGTCGACGGGGCACATGGCTGGCACCTCGGGCACACCATTTGCAATCGCTCCCCCTCAGCCACGAGTAAGCGTAAGCGAGGACTCCCTCCCCGCATGTATCGGCCTAAAGGTCGCCATCAGACCTATGCCAAGGAACGTCTCGCCCAAGATCGAAGGCACGATGTCTCCTCCGAATTCCGGCACTTTGCCTGCACCGAGGTCCAATTACTGGCTTTGTGATGGCACACACCCAGGGATGTGAACGTGAATAAGGTGGCGATTGCGCACAGAGCAAAAGCATCCCACGTGGAAACGCTCCCCTCAGCACCGGCAAATTTATCGGGCAGCCCCGAAATGTTAACATAATCCGTGTTCGGTATTAGCATCCCGTATGCTTCTTCAGCTGAGATGCCAAGCAAGGACACTAACTTCTCAACGGTGGACAGGCCGCCCATCAAAGGAAAAACCAGTTGCTTCGCCTCAGGTCCTCCAAGTATGGCCCGGAAATCTTCAAGTGTGGGCGTAATCTTGTTGTACGAAAAGCCGCCACATGCCTCCTTACGTCCCAGAAGCGAGCCGCAGCTCTCAAGAGATCCCTATACGGCATGAGCTCCTTCAAGGCCCAAACCGCTTTCATTCTATAACAGCCCTCGAAAAATCCCTTGCTTTGCCTCGTGTGGTGCCGTACCCACAACCGGAAACTACCCAAATATCATTCTTGCATCTGAGACGATAACCTGGGAAATGAAGGCATGAGAAACAAAGGAAACCTCCAAAAATTCGAAAGAAAATCAGCTTTGATCGGAAGCAAGCATAGTGTTTTCAAAATTGCAGAAACTGGACTGCAATTTAAAATAAACTGGAATTGAATCCCAGTTCGACCGGACTGTTTTTCAAGTTGACTTGGTCAACTCTGCAGCCAGCTGCCTTAAAACTCAGGAACATTTCCAAACAGTCTCTTGTTCAATCCTTGTCTAAATTACATGCATCCGTATGATTAATCATCCACTGCCGACACCACATCCGCCCCAGGCTCGTGCAACAGTGCAATTAATTAAATAACAGTGCATATAGATATAAATTTTGACCAGTTTGAATTTTTATGCATGTCCCATTATTATTTATTTTTGATCAACCTACTTGCTTATTTGCCAAAAAATAAAGGAAGGTAATCACTAAATAAATATTCAAAATACAAGGGTTCGCCTCAAAGGCCCTTTCAAGTACAAATAAAACTATTTGGGCAATGCACACAATTGTCTAAAAAATAAATAAAAAAATAGGACTACTCAGAGTCCTGCTCGTCATCCGAGCACTCGTAATACTGCCCCGCCACAGCCGGATCCACAGAGGACAGGTAATCCCCAAATTCCTCAAGGCGGGAATACGAGAAGTGCCACCTCCGCGCCTGTGTCCCCGAGGACTCTCCTCGCTCGTGTCCCGAATACAAAGAGTGACGAGCACCGAACCCCGCCGTCTCACCGGAGAACTAGCTAAACCCCTGCGTAAAATCTGCCCCGCCAATCGTGGAGGCAAACGAGCTCTCGGGCTGCGCAGACGGCCTGACGCAGCACGGCCACGCACAGCCGCGCTCCTCCGGGAACTACACCGCAGGAACTCCACGAGCCTCCTGGCGTAGTTGGTAATCCCATCCAGACGTCTCACGGCCTGGTTGTAAGTACGGCGAGACACCTGCAAATCAGGAAAGCCGTCAAAAGACAGACAGCACAGATGCAACATTTGCAGAATGCTACTATCAAGTACAGGAAAGCGAAACAAAGCACTCACCGAAGCATCGGGATCCACTCTGTATCGAGGCCTCGCCTCCTCCGGAATGGGTACCGTCAGCCGCCTGTGGGAACCATCAGGACCCTCATACGCCAGCCGAGTGCAAGGGAGCGGGTAGTCCCTGGGATATGCAGGGCCCTCGCCCTCTCTGTGCAACACCTGCGGGCTCCTCAGCCTCGTCCTCCGGAAGACATCATAATCAGCATCCTCTAGGATAAATTTGGCATAGGACACACCCTGCCTGTACTGCTGCAAATCCTCCATCGGTATCAGCATAGGATACTGTATGTGAGGAGGAGGGTCCATCGTAACCAAAGGAATGGACCCCAGACCATGCTGACAAGTCACCCTCTCGCCCAAGTATATCGCGTCGCAATGAAGCCCCACCAGCAGCTTTTGCCGACGTGTAACATCCCTAGCGGCATGCACTACAAAAGCATCAATGCGACTCCACCAAGTCAGCTGGATCCGCGGAGAAAAGTCTCGGCTCATGGCCAAAGACACCTCCTCGTAAGACAGTCGAGTACTCTCCCTCGACTTTGCCGACTTCCTCGCCGCCTTCTGCCAAATCAACATGGCAGGGAACAAGGGCGCATACTCCTCCCTGGTCTCCCACCTCTGCGGGTGGAACACCTCCAAGAACCACACCTGTCAAACACATGGAAAGTTATATCAGCTACAAAGCAGATACATACGAGTACAAATGAGACAAGAAAGAGAAAAAAGAAAGGAACTCACATCCAAGGCAAACTTAAAACAGCCTAATGTGTTCTCCTCTCCCCGAGAGAACATATCCAAAGCATGATAGAGCTAGGCTAGACCGGCCTCTCCCCAAGCAAAACCTCTCACGGCCTCCAGGTTGGTCAGTGAGTCGAGCAGAGGAAAATGGCATGACGTGTGAGCAGTGGGAAACAGAGTAGCTGACAAAGCAAACCATAAAAATCCTCGAGCCAGGCGCTTTGCTGTCATCCTTAGGGACCCCGCCAAATACGCCTCAATGCCCCTCCTCAGATGAGCCTCCGTCGGCCCGTACCGAATACCCAAGCCCCTGGCATCGGTAATGTCAAAACCAAGCAGCTCCAACAACTGCTCCTGGGTGTAGCCATCCACCCACTCAACAGTATTGCCCCAGAATGGCAACCCGCACCGTCGCAAAATCAGTGGGAGTCACGGTCGCCTCCCCTCACCTGAAATGGAACGTGTGGGTCGTATCCCACCAGTACTCGCTCAGGGCGACATGCAGAACCCTTGCCCTCTGCGTCGAAGCCACCACGGCTAACGCGCTAATAAATCCTGCCAGACTGGAGTCAACCACGAACTGTCATGGACTCCTCTCTCCATCCCGAGCCTCGTCTGGGAGTATCTCCCACAGCTCACGGACCGCCTCAGAGGCTCCCCTTCTCTTCAAGTTATGTACATATATCGGCCCTCGCCCCTGCAGGTGAACACGACAAAAGTATGTTACTACAGAGATAACATCCACAAAATGCACAGGCGCATATCAAGATGATGAAACACAGATATAGCTATTTTCTCCTAAAAATATTCATGTCCCAGTCAGAATATTCACGGTTCAAGCTTCCGTCGAAGTCGGAACTTTCAAACATTTCAAACATTTCAAAGGATTACTCCGTCCCGAATTAAACTTACTTTAATTTCGGAAAACACCCATAGACATTGAATTTTGCCACCAAAATTTTTATGTTGTCTACCCATAATGTCAATTGAACTAAGCTCTAGTCAATTTCGACAAAGGCACATCGCAAAGTCAAAAGCCCCAATTTGGGCACCAAGAGCCCTAACTCAATTCTAGTCAAATTTCTAAAATTCAAGAATGCACATTCTGAAAATTAACGGAATTTAGAGGATGCTTACCTGCCTCGCGATCCCTTCCTTAGATTTATGAGTGTCCCGAGCCGGATAAAACTCGGTTGGATCCATGGGAAGAGTGGTGGTCCGCACCGTCCTCCTCAACCTCGCTCTCTCATTGTCGGTCCTCCTGTGCCGACCCCCCTAATCTGGCTTTCATAATGATTATCTCGCAAAGATTTGAACAAAACTCGCAAAAAGGGGGAGAAATTTTCTCTCTTTTCTCTCTTCTCTCTCGCTGGAAATGGTTTTTTCAGGCCATTTTAGCGTCAGCCACGGTGCTGATTTAAATCTGGCCAATTTGAAGAAGGGTCCGACCGGACTCTTTTACACCATAAAGTTTTCTTTGCCACTTTGGTCCCTCAGCTTCCCATAATTTTGAATTTACCCCTTTTGGCCCTCAAAAGTTTAAAATTTCCCCAGTTAGACCTTTCTAACACCCCCTCCCCCGAGGCTAAATCCCGTTAGTTCTCACTAACGTTCCGTCTCCAGACGTTAAATTTCCCGTTGGTTCTCACTAACATTCCGTCTCCAGACATTAAATCTCAAACCGTCTTCGGACGTTAAATCACAAATCCGTTTCCAGACGTTAAATTTCCCGTTAGTCCTCACTAACGTTCCATCTTAGGACGTTAAATCTCAAGCCGTCTTCGGACGTTAAATCACAATTCCATCTTAGGACGTTAAATCTCAAACCGTCTCCAAACGTTAAAATTCCCGTTAGTTCTTACTAACGTTCCGGCTTAGGACGTTAAATCTCAAATCGTCTTCGGACGTTAAATCACAAATCCGTCTCCAGACGTTAAATTTCCCGTTAGTCCTCACTAACGTTCCGTCTTAGGACGTTAAATATCAAGCCGTCTTCGGACGTTAAATCACAATTCCGTCTTAGGACGTTAAATCTCAAACCGTCTCCAGACGTTAAATTTCCCGTTAGTTCTCACTAACAAATCCGTCTCCAGACCTTAAATCTCAAACCGTCTCCAGACGTTAAATTTCCCGTTAGTTCTCACTAATGTTCCGTCTCCAGACGTTAAATTTCCCGTTAGTTCTCACTAGCGTTCTGTCTCCAGACGTTAAATCTCAAACCGTCTTCGGACGTTAAATCACAAATCCGTCTCCAGACGTTAAAATTCCCGTTAGTTCTCACTAACGTTCCGTCTTAGGACGTTAAATCTCAAACCGTCTTCGGACGTTAAATCACAAATCCGTCTCCAGGCGTTAAATTTCCCGTTAGTCCTCACAAACGTTCCGTCTCCAGACGTTAAATCTCAAGCCGTCTTCGGACGTTAAATCACAATTCCGTCTCCAGACGTTAAAATTCCCGTTAGTTCTCACTAACATTCTGTCTTCGGACGTTAAATCCCTCTTCGGCCGCCCTAGTAAGCCCGAATATCTTTTCACTCCAGCAAGTGAATGCTCACCTCTCCGGCCGTCAATCATAAGCCCGACCATCCCATTTCACCAGCCGTCAATCGTAAGCCCGACCATCCCATTTCAGCGGCCATCAAGGTAAGCCCACACAACAATCCCTCTTCGGCCATCATCATAAGCCCGAACACCATATCCCAAGCAGACAAGACACGAGCGGCCAATCAACGTAAGCCCGCACAACGACCTTTCAAGAAAGCCTTTCCGTCAAACCCGGAACAGTCTCACTTAGGTTCAGACGCCTCACAACAGTCTCACTTAGGTTCAGACGCCTCATAATAGTCTCCACTTAGGTTCAGACGCCTCACAATAGTCTCCACTTAGGTTCAGACGCCTCACAACAGTCTCACTTAGGTTCAGATGCCTCACAATGGTCTCCACTTAGGTTCAGACGCCTCACAACAGTCTCACTTAGGTTCAGATGCCTCACAATAGTCTCCACTTAGGTTCAGACGCCTCACAACAGTCTCACTTAGGTTCAGACGCCTCACAATAGTCTCCACTTAGGTTCAGACGCCTCACAATAGTCTCCACTTAGGTTCAGACGCCTCACAACAGTCTCACTTAGGTTCAGACGCCTCACAATAGTCTCCACTTAGGTTCAGACGCCTCACAACAGTTTCACTTAGGTTCAGACGCCTCACAATAGTCTCCACTTAGGTTCAGATGCCTCACAACACTCTCACTTAGGTTCAGACGCCTCACAATGGTCTCACTCAGGTTCAGACGCCTCACAACAGTCTCGCTTAGGTCAAGGTCCCCACGAGCAGCCCTTGCACCTACGAACTACGATCAGCTTGATTCCCGCTCGGGATACGTAGGAATCCTTCCGATAAGGGTCCAGCCAGCTGACCTCTCAGGTCTCTTCAAGTAAGGCATCCCCCGATTTAGATCCTTATCTTTTTTTACGACCCCACTTTCTTCGAAAGTGACGTCGCCGAGGGGCTACTGTAAGTACCCAAATCCGTATCGTCAAAATCCTTAGAAGTTAATCGAAATCCGTTAACTGGCCCTTTCCAGGTTAACCAGAACCCGTTAAACTCCCCGTTCTCAAGCCAACGAAACGTCTCAGGACTGACCCGTGCATCCCAACGTCAAATCGTACTCAATACATGTTATCACACGTAAAAGTACAGCTTTTCCCAAAAAACGCACTTTCCGGGACTTTTCGGGGTCGTTTTGAACATTTTTCGGACAGTTATTTAAAAAACGGACAAAACCGGGAATAACGCGACAAAAACCATAGCCTAGGTGAGTCACAGGGGCACGTGGAACGCATGCCAATGCCCTCCAATCAATATCAATCAAATTCCAAGGTGAAAAGACCAAAATACCCCTGATATTGAATGACTGTCCGGCTGGACTGTTTTACATGAAAAATCAGAAGTCTTAACCCGAGTAGCTATTCTTTCTACGTGGATTAGTAATCTGAGAAGGGAATGAATTCATCGGAGAACTCGCCATGTATTGTGCCCGCGCTCTGTGATTTAACAATGAAATCTATGCCCCTTCGCCTCGCATCCGACCTAGACCCTGTTAACTAGATGTTATTCAAGGCGAAGCCACTAGATCCTATGAGTTTACTAGATATACTTATCTATACTGAGGATAGAATAGACATTTAGATTCTATCTAAAGTTTTAGCTGCATAATCTAGTGAAATGAAATCAAAGACGCCCCTTTAACTCAGTGGTAGAGTAAGCCCATAGTAAGGCGTAAGTCGTTGGTTCAAATCCGATAGGGGACTTTAGCTTTTTTCATAAAACTACATTTTTCATAAAATGTTGCCAACAAGTCCCCCAATTTTCCAAAATACCAAAGAACCTCCCCAAATTGAAGAAGAGTCCGTCCGGACTGTTTTGCAAATTCACCCTATAAATACAGGGGTTGTCAAACATTTCAAAAAAGGAAAAAATATTATCTTTTTCACAAAAGCCCACGGTCCAAACCAGTTCCAACCCCTCCCAAACCCGCGAAAGACAACCGCTCGCTGTGCTTTCCCCCGCGCGCGATCTGGGTGATTTTACATGGTGCATACGTTGAGGGTTTGATGACATGGTGTCACATTATAAACCCGTATCTACCCCTGCAGCTACGGCGAGTTGGACCCGCTCATCTGTTCCAGGAGCTCATTTGGTCCGTGTTGTTGAAGAAGTTCAGATAGTTTCGGGAGTTTCAGTCAGCTCAGAATCAGATATGGCCGGAAATGGTGATGTGTTTGCTACTCAGTCTGCTGGAGGTTCGGTTTCGATAGGTCAACCGGGTTTGAATGACATGTCTACAGAAGAGTTGAGAATAACTTTGGAAGCTGCTTTGGCCAGGGAACGCGAGGCCCGCTTATTGGCCCAGAACGCCAAGGCCCGAGAGGAGGAAGCGCACGCCCGTTTTGTCGAGGCCATGAGAGCCAAGGGAATCGCAGTACTCCGCCGAGAGGATGGTTCTTACGAAGAAATCACTGAGGATAGTAATAACGGGGTCGAATCTGCTTCTCCTGTCCAACCTGCTCAAACTAACTACCATGCTATGCCTCCTCCCATGAGTTATGCCCCTCGCTCGGACTGAATGCCGTCTCCAGAAATAGATGTGAATACCCAAGGAAAGGTCCCTCTCCCAATCTCTCAAATGCATAACCAAGTTGCTCAGCAGGGTTTCAGCAAAAGCGGTGGCCAACCATCAAACTTCTTCGATCTGACCTCCTCTCCAGCTCCCAATGCCTCGATGTTGCAGGCTCAGTACGGATTCCAGTCCCAAGGAAGCTATTCCCAACCCCAGTTCAGCATATACCCAGATAGTTATCAGTATGGCCACAATGGAAGCTGTCGATATCGTCTGTCAGGGAAGCCGATTTGTCGGGATGCAGATTCCGCGGTATCCTCGGTCTCGGTTCCAAAGCAACTTCCCTCGGCCGTAGCTTGTTCTCCTCTCACCCAGCACCTGTATGGTTCCACCCCATATTCAGCTCCATGTATCAGTACCGGATTCTCTACCCATGGTCAGTTTGGAGGTCAATCGTTGCAGTTTGGTCCACAGAATCCCAGTGTTCAGTTTAACGGTTACAACATGTACGGGAATAGGATTCCCAGCTCAGTCAGTTTATTGGATAGCAATATCAGCATCCCCAATACTCTTGGTCTTCCCCCGGCCGCCTTTCCTATTAGATCTGCTCCAGAGTTCCCAGTGCCGTCTTCAACTGTGGCTCCTGCTATTCCCCAGATTCCAGGTTTGACTCCGAAAGTGACAGCTTTATTGAGGCAAATGCAACAACAAATCGATAGATTGACTGTGGGTTCCAGTGGCCTCAAGGTGGTTAACCCGGCTCAAGTGACACCTCTTCCTCATAAGTTCAAGATGCCAAATATGAATTTTGAAGGTACAGCCTGCCCAAAGACTCATGTGGATACCTACGTAATGACAATGGGGGCGATGGGTTGCACCCCCCGAGTTTATGGCATCTCATTTTCATCTGACTTTGAAAGGTCCGGCGCTCACTTGGTTTTTGGCCTTGAAGCAAGAATGCCTCTCCACCTGGAGCCAGATCACCGAGACTTTCTTGGTGAAATACCGGGGTAACCTAGAGTGGCGTACTACCCGAGATGATCTAGTGGGCACCATTCAGAAAAATGATGAGTCAATCACGGAGTTTTACAAGAGGTGGAATGCCAAGCTTATCGAGCTGTCGGAGCCAATCCCCCTTCAAGATTAGAAAGATATTTTCCTGTCATGCGTGAAACCGGTGTTAAGGGAGGCCATTGGAAAGGGTTGGTATCCAGATTTAAGGGAAATGGTCGGAATGGGCGCTCGAAGCGAGAACGGGCTTTTTAATCAAACCCCGGGTATGAATGCTAGTGGTAGTAGCAGAAGTGGAGGATTTCGGTACCGGGCACCTAACCCAGTTTCTGCAATGGCGCCAAAGGGAAGAGAAATGGTTAAGGATAAAAACATTAACAACCTGCAAAGGGGAGGTGGCAATGTACAGAATGGAAGGAGACTCCAACCCAGGCCGCAACCGAGGTTTGATGACTTGGGTATGTCTACGGAATAAATCTTCAATGGCCTGCTTCGGACCGGCATGATTAGGCCGCTGGACAACTACAGCCCTGTCCGTCCCAACCCCAATCTTGATACTAGTAAATACTGCAGGTTTCATCAATACCCAGGGCACACCACCAACACTTGCGTAACCCTCAAAAAGATTATCCAAGGCCTCATGGATGAGAAGAAGATCGAAAAGTCTCCTCGTCCCAATGTCGTCAATATTTGCTCCGATCCTTAGCCATATAAGTTCCCGCCTTTATTAATTATCCCCTGGATCACTCTTCTCAGATTGTAGCAATCCTCTGTCATATGCCCCATGTCTTTATGATACTCGCAATATTTGCTCCGATCCTTAGCCATATAAGTTCCCTCCTCAATGGCGTAAGGCTCAGGCAGATCCTCCCTCCTTAAAATCTCGCTGATGGTGGTGTTCAGCCTATCGTACTTAAAAACCTTTCTCTGATCCTGACCTCCACCGCGGCTTCCACCACCATCCCTAGCACGATTCCCGTTGCGGCCTCCTCTACCACCTCTATTTTCTTCCTTCACAATGTCTATTCTCTCCTTTGAACTCTTCTTACTCGCAGCGGTTGTCGCGTGGGCAATCTTAACTTTCGGCTCCTTACTACCGCTGCAGAATCCTCTGACCCTTTCATACAGCTCACCCGTCATCTTTGGCAGTCTCATGCAAAATTCCTGCTTGAAATGCCCCGGTAACAAACTGGCATTGTATAGCATAATAATCTCACCTTGGCTAACATCGGCCATTTGATTCGCGATACCCATAAACTTGTCAGTAAAACTCGATATCCCTTCTCCCTCCTTCTGTTTGAGGCTGCATAACTCGGTTTTTTGCATGGGCTGTGACCCCGATCCACTAAATCTCGCCAAAAACTTTGCCTTAAGATCTTGATAGCCGAGAATCGACTCTGCGGGCTGGGCCAACAACCACTCTAGAGCATGATCAACGAGAGTGCTCGCAAACGCTTTGCATATCACGGCTTCATTCTCAGTCAACAGCGATATAGTAACCTCAAACCCGCCAATGTGAGTGTTAGCCCTCGAATTCCCAGAATAACTCGGCAGGTTTGGCATGCGAAAAGACGGGTCAGGGGCGGCAATCTGAATACTTTTCACAAATGGAGCCAAGTAAGAACCCTTTACTTCGGCGGGCTTAGCTCCCGCCTCTAATTCCTTGATCTTTTTGGCCATCTCGGCCATCTCCGCCTTCCACTTGTCTTCCTCATCTTTCTTGGCCTTCTCCGCTTCAACGACTTTAGCCATTTTTGCGGCTTTCAAAGCCTCTGCAACCTTAATCACGTCTGCAATCTTCTCGACTTCTGTGGCTTTTTTAGCTTCCCTAGCTTTCTCTGCCTTTTCTCTTTCCTTCTCCCTATACCTCCTTTCACGCCGCCTGCGATCCCTATCGTGCGGCGACCCATCATCCTGGCGAGCTCTCTCAGAATGCCTTGACCTTTGCGATCTTTCTTCCACGTAGGTCCCATCATCCGAATACCTCGAGCGACTAGGCACATAATCTCTGTCCGCAGTCGACCCTTCGTCACTTTCGTACTCATAATAATATGACTCATCGCGCGAGTTTCCCGACTTGTGATAAATCCTCATCCTCCTTCCCTCACCATGATCTTGGTGTTTTCTCTTACCCGCAGCACCTTCAGATCTCACCTTGGTAGCATCTCTTCGTTTATGATCTCGGACTTTATCCTTAGGCGGCGGCATGTCCCTCGCCCGCCTCTCATCTCTTTTGGCGACACTCTGACTAACATCTCGCTCTTCTCCTTGGGCTTGGCCTGCAATTCCAGCCAACATCTCAGGCGGGATCTCAGTGGGCGCCTGACCCATTTTTCTCAGCCTTTGATTATTTGCGAGAACTTTCATCATCAATTCATTCTCTTTCCTCAATTGGTCGGCCATCGCTCTCGCATCGTCAGATTTGGAGGGAGCGGGATCCTGCTCATCGGCTAAGGCCTTTCCCCTTCCCGCTCGCTCCCCTTCACTCTGCCCCCTTGCGTACCTGATTGCCGAATCAGTCTCAGAGGTATGCACCTCACCATCTCGCACAGAACCAGACCTGTTCTTGCGGGTATCCTTCGGGTTGGGGGTCTCCAACGCCGGATTATGGGCTACCTTCGCCTGAGTATTCTTATCTTGACACATTTCGGTCACTTTCTGGGTTCACTAACAACCACAAGCTGAAAACAAACTAACCCAACACCCACAGTAGCCTTTAACGCAACTTCGGGGCTTTTCTTGCCAAGAACACGGAACTCAAGAACACAAACCCTCACCTCTAACCAGCTTACGTGAACCTCCTAACAACACCAAGCTCTTATCTACCAAACAAAGAAGGAAATTCAGTTCCGGTAACGGAACCAACTGATGTTGCCATCTAAAATCAATGGTTGCACAGGAACTGATCTTGAGGACACTCCGGCTGCTTCTTTCTTCGGCTGAGCTCCTGCACACATGCACACACGTAAACTAGGCCGGGGGTGGCTCCGGTGAAACCCCTCCGGCGTGAGAGTAAGGTTAATAGGTCACATAAATGATAACAGTGATGGAAACCCTAGAGAGAGAGTTTAGAGGGTAGAGAGAGAGAGAACATACCCCATGCAAATGAACTATTCCTTTATTTTATACTTCCAAGCCCCCATGTGCCTGCACATGGGGGACACTTGTCAATCATTCATATATGGCCCTCAACCAACTCCAAGTTAGTGGAATTTCACTGTTCACCTTGTCAAATCAATCTACAGTTAATTATTTTGCCGTGACGCGGGATCACCTTTCACATAAGCCGCAGGCTACAATCAAGGGACTAGCAGCCATGTTCATATTGCCGCCAACCTTAATTATGTCGACAACGGGCTTCCCGCCTTCGGCCATACTATCATTGTGCATTTGTTTCCCCAAGGACCTTATCTCGACATACTTACTCCCACATGCTGCCTGTGCGGGGTCGCCTTATCCCGCACGCCTCTTTCCGCTCTTGGGCCCTCCTAATGGCCCACATATGCATACTTGGCCCATTTTTACATGCATTAGTCCCATTAAGGCGTGTTGGGCCCAGTTTCCCATTTAGGCCCAATTCTATTTTCTATTATCACATCACAACTCAACTTAACTAAGTATCAGTAAGGTTTGAGTAAGGTTTGTGCAGTAGCAGCTGAACCACTTCTTCTGTTTTAACCAACAATATATAGACTAACGACAACCATAAAAATTATCATTCATGTGTCTCAAAACTGAAGCTTGCAAATAGAAACAGAAAGTCTAATTCTCAAAAATGGGGATTTACGATGATCTTCAAAACTCATTCCAAGTTGCAAAAACTTTAGAATTCGTTGATGCAGATCCAAGAGCATTCCTTCTTATAGAAATTTTACTTGGAAGCAAAACACCACCATCTGTAATAGTATCAGACCCTAAATAACTTGATTTAACTCCCGCCATCTCCTTTGATAATCATTTCTCATCCAAATATGTTGATTCCTGAATATTTTCCTATTTGCTGATTTAGGGGAGGGTTAACATTATGTTTTAGAGAGAATTTTACTGAAATTACTTTTGGTTTGTGATTTGTGATTTGTGAGAAAGAAGGATAAAAAAAATGTAGAATTGATATTATGAAATGATTTTTTCAAAAAAAAAAAAACTGTGAATCAATAACTGTTTTGGGAAGTTTTGGAAACAATACATGCCATTGGGAGTGGGGAGTGTGAGATTAAATATCAGTCACTTTTTTGTATTTTCTAAAATCAAATTTTAGTCACTCTTGGTGGCTATTCATAACCTCTTTTGTAATATATGTATAGGCCCGGCCCTAAGGCAAGGCAAGTGAGGTCATTGCCTAGGGCCTCCAAATTTATACTAATATTTAGGGCCACATTTTATAGCAGATGTTAATCATTGTCCACGTGGTTGATGAGTCTAATGTAAGTTCTTACAACCTTCCCACCCAGGTTCGATTCCTGTCTCTGTACATTTTACTTTTTGTGCTTTCTTGAATTGTTTTTGTTTAAATACTAGTGAGTAACCCGTCGAAATTCGACGGGCATATTAAAGTTTATTATTACTTATTGCTATAATCTGTAATTTCATTAGGTCATATTGTTTTCGTTTATTTAAATGAAATTAAAGAGTATATGGGATGGAGAGAGTATACCTCGTATTCAGGTTGTCGTTTAGGATGCAAATGATGCTTATACCATGTTTTTCCTAATTGTTTTGGCTTAGACCAGGGTGGTCATCATGCATAAGTAATCATGACAAATGCTTGTTCATTACAATATACTAAATGCTTTCAGAAAGATAGAAGGGAAAGAGAAGATGAAAACTTTGTGTATATTGGAACACAATCTGAACTGGTTTATATAGGACTAAGTTTTGAAAAGACATGTCTTTTCAAATTCAGACACAGATTTTCAACAGTTTATGAAAGTTGAAACTGTTAATTCAAAAATCAAATCTTGGCATTATCCAGAACTTAAAATAATAATTTTAAAATAATATTGAAAAATATTTTAATATTAATTTACAAAAATTAAATTAGTTCAGCACATCATTTGACTGCCAAGATTCGAGCTTTATGTTTATAAAAATCTGTGTCATGGGGCTACGCCCATGACTTTTGTACGTCTCGAAAAGAGCTTCGATTTGATATGCTGTGCATTCCGTGGTTCATCCGGAATCAAAAGTTACGCCCTTTTTAGCGCACACACCTAAACTTTACCAAAAACTCTTATTTCAAAAAACACTTTTAAATCAAAATCTAAAATAAAACTCTTCATTGAATGTGACACATGGCGGCTAATAATTGGTGAACATAGAGCTGACTTGGAATTCCACGTGGCGAGCTGTGTGGTCTTGAAATGTTTCTGCTTTTATATATTATATAGATTGAATGACCATTATTGTCTCAAAATAAATGTTCTTTTAAATTTTTTTGATTTAATTTTTTTTCATAATTCATTATATTTTTACAAATGTAAAATTTTGAAAATGAATTAAAAGAATGTTTATTATTTTTTCAAGATTAAAATTAAATTTTTTAAAATGATTATTAAATTTTGAAAAACAATCATTCATTTTAGGATGGAGAGAATAATACAATTTTAAAAAAATTAAATTTAATCCAATAAAATAAAATAAACCAAATCTAATAATCTAAAATCTAATATGGGGGATAATGATAAGAGAAATCAGTGCATGCTCCAAGACAATGTTTCTACTTTCTACCTGTGAATACCCCATCCCGATGCAACGCGCATTCGGAGGTTTGAAATAAATAATCATATAATGTCGGATCGAAATGGGATATTCATTTAGTGACACTCGCTTTAAACCATATTAAAATATTAGTTTAATTTTGAGAGTCGCCACGCCACTTTGATATAGCCCAAAGCTTTGAAAAAAGGCTAAACAGTTAATTGGGTTCGGGGGTCAAGTTACAACAGAAGAAGAAACGCTATCACTCCTATTGCCCGACGGATCGGTCTTTCTAGCATGTGGGGTGTTGGTTGTGTGCGGTGTTTACAGGAATAGATAGAAGAAACGGGATCATGCATAAGGAGGGGAGAGAAAGAATTAATTGATGATCACACCCTAGAACCTTTGATTTAAGCCCTCGGAAGGTGCACTAATCAACGTTCATCCTTGGGGGATTGTTGATCATGGGACAATTATTACTAAGGTGGAAGGTAAGAAATAGTTCCTAGATCCATTGGGTTCCTTGGGCGAAACCTTAGATCATCCTCGGCTATTGCATATTTAAATATATTAAAACAGTCCTAAATCTAGCATAAAGGAACAATTAAAATATAATAAGCATGCAAATATAATAATAATAATAGGGAACAAAAATATTAAAAAGAGTCTTACCAATTGTAGCAAGACTTTGGGGTCGAATCTAGGGCGATTCGAAGAGAATAGGAAGAACTGTGGGTAAAACAAGAGTAGTCTCGTTTCTCCCGAGTGAATTGTGTGTTGAAATTGGGGAGCCGGGCACACTTATTTATAGTGCTTCGGTACCTGGGCTGGGCCAACTGAAGGGTCGATCGGCCCTAAATATAAGAGTCGATCGGCACTGAATAGAGGGACGATCGGCACAATGATTGAAGGTTCGATCGGCACCAAATTAATAAAAGGGTCGATCGGCCATACAGCGAATAAAGGGCCGATCGGCACTTTGACCTGGCGTGCTTTCCACGCAGGCAAATGACGGCGGGGTTGACCGATTGGTTTAAGGGATTTTTAGGGTTTCTACTTAATTACACCGGGCCAAGTATTTAGAATACCTTTTTTCGGACCGGGTACTAACAGTAGCCCCTCGGCGACGCTTCTTGTAAGACAAGTGGGGTCGACGATAGAAAAAATAGGATCCGTCCTGAAAAAAGGGATTTCAGGAGGTAAGAGAATGATTTTGCGGATATGAGGTTTGGACTCGAGTTGAGTCGCAAAAGGATGACCAGGTAGGTCAAGCGGCTGGACCCACGTCGGGCTTCCTACGTATCCCAAAAGGAATCAAGCCAAGTCGTAGTTCGAAAGAGTGGGCGTTTAGTACCCGAGAATGGCGGACGTGCGGCGTCTCAAACCGAAGATATGATTGTGTGGAAATCACCTGGAAATATGTGACTATATGAAAGTCACTGAAATGTGAAGACGTGACTGCGCGAAAGTCACTGGAATGTAACTGTGCGGGAATCACCCGAAAATTTTGTGAGAGTTTGACTTCTGCGGGAGTCACCCCAAAAAATGTGATTTTGACTTCTGCGGGAGTCACCCCAAAAATTGTGATTTTGACTTCTGCGGGAGTCACCCCTTGTGAAAATTTGACTTCTGCGGGAGTCACCCCAAAAATTGTGATTTTGACTTCTGCGGGAGTCACCCCAAAAATTGTGAAAATTTGACCTCTGCGGGAGTCACCCCAAAAATTGTAAATTTGACCTCTGCGGGAGTCACCCCGAAAATTGTGAAAATTTGACCTCTGCGGGAGTCACCCCGAAAATATTTTGGATTAAAGAAAATAAAAGAGTTTATTTTGAAAACGGAGGTTTTTTTGGAAAATGGGGGGATTTTTTGAAAAAAAGGTTTTTTTGAAAAAAGGGGGCGGTTATTTAATAACCCGGTCAACCGATGTGACCGAGGAGACGCGTGTCAGGAGGGGAAGGGGAAGGGCCGATCGGACCTTCCCTCTGATTGGTGGAGTACGATTGACGCGGATCCGCGTCGCTGAGATGAAATCCTGGCCGTTCATTGATCTCGAAGAAGCACAAATTGATGGGCCGATCGGCCTTTCACCTGATTGGCTAGAATTTTCGGTCGATCGGCTTTTAAGGCCGATCATCTTCTTCTCCAACATGCCTTCTTCTTCTTCTTTCGATTTCTGAAGCTTCTCTGCCGGAAAACTTCTTGAGTGCTTGCATTTGATTTGTGCCGAGTTGTGCTAGAGTGTTGCCATGGATCCCGATGTTGCTGCCTTGGAGCTCTTGCTCAACCGATCGGAGAATCCTTCGTTGGGCTAGTACGGTGGTGATTTTCATGGCTATGGCGGAGGAGTTTCTGCTAGTGGTTATGGTGGAGGAGGGAGCCATGGTTCTGGTAGTGTTAGGGGCGGTTATGGCCAAATGGGTGGAGCCTTTGATGGTGGTTATAGGGGTTA
Organism: Adenophora triphylla var. japonica; assembly: GCA_022495995.1. NCBI lineage: Eukaryota > Viridiplantae > Streptophyta > Magnoliopsida > Asterales > Campanulaceae > Adenophora > Adenophora triphylla. Next base: position 18,920 of record JAFEMH010007291.1, read on the forward strand.
TGGAGGTGGTGATGATGGTGGTTATGGGGGCAGTTTTGGTGGTGGACACGGTGGTAGACAGGGCGGCCATGGTGGCAGCAGCCATGGTGGAAATGGCGGCGGACACGGCGGTCCTGGTGGCGGCAATGGTGATAGTGGTGATGATGATGAAGGGGAAGATGATCCTAACGCCGGGGAGAGCGATAGGAGTGATGTTGGTGGGGGCGTTGAGGCTCGGAGGCGGCGGGCTTCGCGCAATTATCGTCCCTCGAGATTGCACTTTATGTTGTACAACCAGTCCGATTTCTATGCGGGCTTGACTTATCACGGATCCACCGGTCTTCGTTCCCGCGTCGGGATGAAGGTAAAGAACCTTTATTTTAACAACAGAATATTTTATGCATGTACAAAATATTTATTATTTTAAAATGTGAGTAATGACACGTACCTTTGCTGTGTTTACCTGTTAGGGGAAGAAGATGAAGGGACGGAGCTCCCTTAGAGCGGTTGGTGAGTTGTGGGCACTTCTGCCGGCTGGTGAGGGTAGTCCTCGTGAGAGGGTATGGAGCTTGGGGTTGGGCCCCTTTTTTGACATGGTCTCGCTGATGGGCCATACTAGGAAGTGTACGGCAGTGGTGAAGGCGTGTCGGGAGTTTTGGTGGGACACGACGCACACTTTTCATCTGAGCTGGGGTGAGGCCACGATCACTCCCACAGATTTCGCCGTCCTTACCGGATTGAGATTTACGGACGTAGCACTGCCCTTTGATGAGACCCTTCATTCTGATAAGGCTCGTCAGATTCAGCTGTTTGGCGCTAGCGTAGGCTCGATCAGAAATTTCGGTGTAGATGCGGGGAGGTTGTATAAGCTTGTCATGGCCGCCATTGATCGTCTGTAGTCGGCCAGTATGGGCTTGACGCACTTGTCAGAGGATTTCTTTGGTACGGTCTTTCAGTGGCCCTTTTTCCCAACTCGGGCCCAGTATGCAGATTCTCCTTGTTGGGTGCTTTGTCTGATTTGAGCTTAGTGCGGGACATCTCTTGGGGAGGGGCCGGCTTGGCTGAGCTGTACCGGGCTCTTGATACTGTTTCGAGGTCCAACACCTCTTCTTTTGATGCCTTTCAGTTTGTTCTGGAGGTATGCCTACTTTCATCACTTTTACTGTCTTTTTTACTTGTTACTTGTCTTTCTGTCTTTGTAAATATCAGTCCTTCGTGTCTTTTGCAGGCCTGGGTTTATGAGATTTTCGGCGTTGCGCCGTTCACTTTACGGGACCAGACTCGGGATGTGCCCGTTTTGCGGTACTGGAGGAAGGAAAATCGGATTGAGGGGTATCCGAAGACGGTTCGTGAATCCGATTTGAGAGCCGTTCTTGATGGTCCTAGTAGGCCCGAGTTTTTACTTTATCCTTGGACACCTGAGGCTTCTGAGACAGTTGGCGCTGTTCGGGATGTGACTGCTTCCCGCAGATTGCTGGTCGGGCTGCTTGCCGATGAGATGTATTTGGGCGAGCGGGTGTCGAGGCAGCACTATGCATGGGCTCCGCTTTACGCGCCCCAACATCCTCCGAGGAATATGTGGTATCCGAACCGGTTGCCTAGGAGGGATGAGTATCTGTTTGGGGTCCCCGCTCATCAGTTCCAGCTTGGTATGGATTATGCGGATTTTGTGGCGCTTTATTTGAGATCACCGCAGGTGGTGAGGCGGGCTGCTGCTGCTGCCGAGGCTGCTGGTATGGGGGAGCAGGGTCCGGCTATTCCCGAGCCGATGGGTGCTGCACCTCCCGAGATAGTGGATATGCCTCCATTTCCTGATCATTTCATTGTGCATATGGCCGACGGGGAGGTGCGGGTAGACTTGGCACCTACAGAGGCCGATGAGGTGGAGGGTGCTCAGCTTCCTCCCGGCGGTGCTGGCGGGGTATGCCTCTTATTTTTCCTCTTCATTCATTTATTATTTCAGCCGTGATGTAACTCTCGCGCTTGATTTTTGCAGGTTACCCGGGAGTCTTACGTACGGGCCGCGAAAGGCGACCAATGTACTGACCCGCCTGCTGAGAAGTGCAGTGTCGACACTTTCCTGCCAATCCCGGAGATCAGTGGATGTGGATCCGGCGCAGTGGAGACAGCGCTCTCATGGTGATGGTAGCTCGACATCCGGATTTTCCCGAGGTCGTGCCTCGACTTCCCGTCGGGGTCATTAGGATTTTTTCATTTTGTAGTACCTGTAGTGAAAAAAGGAGCATGCAGACTCTATATTTTATGCTGACTTACTTATGTATGCAACTGGTTTCTGTACTAGTCTATGGATTTAATATAAAAGTTAGTCTTTTTCCATTTATGAACATTTTCTATTTTTGGACATTATCTATTTTTGTACACTGCATTGAACAAACGAGGATAATATTGTAACAAAATAAAACAAAGTAAAACTGAAAATAGAAAATATAAAAATAAAAATAAAAAATAATAAAAAGGGTGGGGCTTTGGAATTCTTGAGCTGCCGAAGCTGTGCTGTACTTGGGGAAGCCAAAGGGTCGATCGGCCTTAAATTAAAGGTTCGATCGGCCCAAATTTAAAGGTCCGATCGGCCTTATGCTGAGAGGCGGTGTGTTTTCCTGGACAAAGGGCCGATCGGCCATACGCTGTCCTTTTCCTGCACGGAATCCTTCGCTGTCCTTTTCCTGTACGGAGTCCCATATCAAACCTATATAAATATTTCATACTTTCTCCTTTTTTCCTCGCACTGTTCTGTTCTTTTCTTTGTCTCTTTCGCTGCTATTGCTCTCTTCCCTTGTCGTGAATCAATCAACACAATGAATTCCCACCCTTCTGTTTTGATGGAGAAGCAAAGCAATTTTGAGAGTGATTTGGCCGTTTGGGTATCTAAGGTACCTCGCTCCGTTCGTCATGCCTTTGACAAACGCTTTGGGGTAAAGTGTATTTGGTCTCTTTTGCCCATGCATCCCAACTGGAATCTCCTACATGCTGCGGCTGCCTTTTGGGATGAGTCTAATCACGTCTTCAACTTTTCTTACAACGAGATTACACCCACCTATGAGGATTTTCTTGCTTTGTGCGGAGGGGAAGATGTCAGTTTGATAGCAGTTCCTCAGGATCGAGTTCCGTTGGTGACAAGGGTGGCTAAATTTCTTCGTGTTCCCACGGCTGTGGCTAGGGGCTTGGTTGAGGGTGTAGACATAGATATTTGTGATTTGCCGGGGAGGTTTGCTCATGGTGATGACTTTGACTCGGATTTTGCTTTGGATTGCCTGGCCCTCTGCTTATTTTCCAAGGTTCTGTTTTCTCCTTATGTGGGTGTAGCTACCAGTGGATGCTTGGATATGGTTGATCAGGCCCGTTCTGGGAGGAGCATCGTTCCGGTTCTCTTGGGCGAGACGCTTCATGGTATATCTCAGATAGCTAGGGGTGCTCCACTCATGACTAGGGCGGTGCCAAATTGCGACCACATGGCTTGAGGATCGACTTTTTGTTCTAGAGATTCCCCCTTCGAGTGTCAAGCCTTGGTTTCACGGTTGCAGGAGGAAGGTTGGTCCGCTTTCTGGCTTATCAGAGCGGGAGTGGAAGATGTACTTGGCGGAGGTGGATACCGACAGGATTCATTGGCGAGTACAGCATTGGGGTCTCTCCTTTATCCGGAGCCTTCAGCTTGGGCAATGTTTGATTCGTGTACCAGCTTTTGAGACCACCGCTTTTTACTATGCGGAGCGGGTACTTCGTCAGTATGGCATGGAGCAGATCCGTCCTCCAACTTGGGGAACTTCTGAGTTTGATGATTCTGCCAAGGTTCTTCCAATGGACGTTGGTGTTTCAGTTTTGATGGTAAGCTTATGGAGTTCTCATGGGATGCCACGGGTTTATCTTGCGCAGCGGACCCTTAGCACTCATTTGTCACACGCTTATTTGACATGGTATGAAGAAAACTTGGGACCGATGAGGGAGACCTTATATGACTTGAGACGGAGATTGATTCCTAACATATCTTCGAGCCATTTTCTCAGAGACAGGGAAGCCTTGGGGATTTCTTTAGACACAGTGGAGGAGCATCCTCCTAAGAAGATTGAGCGGAAGTTGAAGGGCAAGGCGATCGAGGCGGTTCCCCCATTGAAGAAGAAGCATTCGCCTTACTTTAAGAGAGAGAGCAAGAAGAAACCGACTCGACGAGCCGCCAAGAAGAAGAAGGACGGAGATGATGGGCCTAGTGCCGAGGAGTAGACCTATATGTCCGAGTATCCACCCACAGTCATATGCAGACACATTAGTTATTTATTTTGTCTTTTAATTTTTTAGTTTCTTTTGCGAGTTATGTAGTCATTAGTATAGTCGAGCTTAGACTCATCAAATAAGTGTAATCATGCATTGATTGTGGGAATGAAAAAGTTTATTGCTTTAATAAAAACAGATTGGATTTTTATTTATTTTTTGGACCGCGCCGATTAAGGCTGCCTACGTTCCCCTTTTACAATGAGAACCAAGGGGCTCAGGTCGTCGTAGTTCATTTTCATCAAGCTACTATTTTTTAGAAAGGGAAGATGGAAGCGGGACGATTTTTATTTTATTTGTTTGCTCTAACTTTTGCCTAGACCGCCCTTTACGGGTTTTCAATCTAGCGAGCTTTTGAACGCACCCTTTCTTTTGTTGCTAGACCGCCCTTTACGGGTTTTCAATCTAGCGGGCTTCTTTTTGCGTTTTTTTTTTTTTTTTTTTTAGATAGAGGGGAGGAAAAGCTTAATCATAGTAGCGTCTGAGCTTGCTGAGGTTGGTGGGCTCCTTGAATTCGTTGCCATCCAAATCTGCCATTTTAACTGCTCCACCCGAAAATATCTTCTTGATCACGTACGGGCCAGTCCATGTAGGGGCCCACTTCCCAAGAGGATTGAACTTATTGGGAAGTTGCTGCTTCAAAACCAAATCTCCTTCCTTAATGTCTAAGGGCTGCACCTTTTTGTTGAAAGCCCTTGCTGTCCGTCTTTGATAGGCTCGGATGTGTTCCATGGCTTTGAGTCTGCGCTCGTCAAGTGTGGCCAACTGATCATATCGACTGCGGAGCCATTCAACTTCTGCTACTTGATTCTCTAATAAGATCCTCAAAGACGGGACTTCCAACTCAACCGGGAGCACTGCCTCCATCCCATATGTCAGAGCAAAAGGAGTTTCGCCTGTAGCTGTACGGACGGAAGTTCTATATCCCCAAAGTGCCAACGGTAGTTTCTCGGGCCAGTCCCTACCTCGAATTGCTGTCTTTCTGATTATCTGCTCAATCGTTTTGTTAGCTGCTTCGACTGCTCCGTTGGTCTGAGGCCTATAAGGGGAAGACTTGTGCCGGGTAATCTTGAACTCTGCCAGTAATCTGTCACAATCTCCGCCAAAGTGGGACCCGTTGTCCGAGATGATCTCATTTGGTACCCCATATCTGCACATGATGTCCTCCTTAATGAACTGTGCCACCTTCTTGGAAGTCAACACCTTGTAAGACTTTGCCTCGATCCACTTGGTGAAGTAATCCACAGCCACTAATACAAAACAATGCCCATTGCTTCCTGGCGGTGTAATCTTGCCAATCACATCAATCCCCCATGTCGCAAATGGCCAAGGGGTTACCATGCTATACAACTCGTGAGGGGGTACATGGTTCAAATTGGAACACATTTGGCATTTGGGACATTTCCGCACAAACTGGATGCAGTCGGCTTCTATAGTGACCCAATAATAACCCAACCGTGTGATTTTCTGTCTCAACATTCTGGCATTCATGTGCGGACCGCATAAGCCATCGTGTACTTCTTCCATGATCGTTTCTGCCCGTTTCGCGTCTACACAGAGTAACAGGAGACCATCGTAATATCTTTTGTACAACATATTATCCAGTAGAACAAACTGTCCGGCCAATCGTTTCAATGCCTGTAAGCTTTTGGCTTTCACGTCTCCTAGAAAAGACACATCACCCTTCTTGAGATACTCATAAATTTGTGCGTACCACGGATCCTTATCCTCCTCGATGTCGGCTTGAATCTCGCAGCAGTAGGCTTCGTAGCAGTAAGCGGGGTTCTCTCTCCGACCAACTCTGAATGGTTTTACAGACATTCCGTGAGGGATTTCGACCAAAGAAGCCAGTGTAGCTAAAGCGTCAGCGAATCTATTTCTGTCTCTGGGTAGATAATGGAATGTCACTTCCCTGAATTGCTTAACTAGCTCTTCCATGTGAATCTGGTACTGCTGCAGGTAGGGGTCAACAGTCTTCCACTTCTTAGACGTCTGATTGATAATTAAAGCTGAGTCTCCATATACCTCCAACTCCTTTACATTACGCTCCAAGGCTGCTTCTAAACCGGCTATGCATGCCTCGTATTCAGCTGCGTTGTTGGTGGTTGTAAAATTCAGTTTGATGGCGATGGGGGTGTGTTCATCTTTGGGATCTACCAAAAGGATTCCCACTCCGTTGCCTCTCTTGTTTGCGGCCCCATCAAAGAATAGTTGCCATCTCTCTTCTGTATCAAGGCTGAAAATCCCCTCGTCTGGAAACTCTGGTTCAAGCCCCTGTTCTTCTGTGCTCGGAAACTCTGCTAAATGATCTGCCATGGCTCTCCCTTTAACTGCTTTTCTCGGCACGTAGGTGATATCGAATTCCCCCAGAAATACTGACCACTTGGCTAATCTCATGGACAGAGAAGGTTTGTCGAACAAATACTTAATTGGATCCATTTTTGACACCAGTAGAATCGGATGTGCTGACAAGTAATGCTTGAGCTTGTTAACCACCCAAACTAGCCCGGTGCAAGTTTTTTCCAACGCTGAGTAATTTAGCTCACTCCCCTGCAGCTTCCGACTAACGAAATAAACGGCGTTCTCCACCCGAGAGTCCTTGGCTTCCTGTGCCAGCATAGCCCCAACGGCTGTATCAGTTACTGTTAGGTACAATAGCAACGGTTTCTCCGAATGTGGGGGGCGAAGGATGGGGGGATTGACCAAGTATCTCTTGATTTCCTCAAAGGCCTCTTGACACTTCCAATCCCAGTCTACACTTGCGGTCTTCTTCATCAGTCTAAAAATCGGCTCACACATAGTAGTCAATTGATTAATGAAGCGGCTGATGTACTGTAACCGTCCCATGAATCCCTTAACTTCTTTTTCTGTACGTGGTGGCCTCATCTCCATGATAGCTTGAATCTTCCTCGGATCTGCCTCAATCTCGCGTTCGGTGACCATGTAACCCAGGACCTTTCCTCGAATAACTTCGAATGTACATTTGGCAGGATTCAGACGCATGGAGTGCTCGCGCAGCCTGTCAAAGAACTTCCTTAAGTCAATAAAGTGCTGACCGTCTGACCCTTTGGAATGAATGATCATATCGTCGACATATACCTCAATCTCCTTATGGATCATGTCATGGAATAATCTTTGTGACCGCTCTTTGGTATGTAGCCCCTGCATTTTTCAATCCGAATGGCATTACGGGTGTAACAAGATATGTTCCCCATGGTGTAGTGAAAGCCGTCTTCTCTGAGTCCGCCTCCGCCATCTTGATCTGATTATATCTGCAAACCATCTACAAAAGACTTGACCTCGTAGTTAGCAGTGGCATCTACTAGCATGTCGATGTTGGGCAACGAAAAGTCATCCTTTGGGCTAGCCTTGTTGAGATCTCGGAAGTCAACACAAACTCTAACCTTGCCATTTGATTTACTGACTGTCACAATATTAGATAACCACGTCGGATACTCAATAACTCTGATAAAGCCCACTCGGAGGAGCTTCTCTATCTCTTCTTTAACTTGCAGAGACCATTCTGGCTTAATGCGGCGCAATTTCTGTTTGACGGGCTTGGCGTGCGGTGCTAGTGGTATTACTGTGCTCCACTATCGAGTTATCCGGCCCGGCATATCCTTGTATGACCATGCGAACACATCCGAATATTCTTTAAGCAGCTCGATCAACGCTTCCCTTTCAGTCTCTTTGAAGAAGCTTCCAATCTGTGTCTCTCTCGGCTCCTCTTCCGTTCCCAAATTAATACATGATAACACCTCATTGGCAGCTTGGGCTCGACCTTCCTTTTGATTGATAACTTGCTTAGAAATTTCTTTAATGTATTCATTGTTTAGTGTGTCCGCTTCTTCTAATGAATCATTATTAACTAAGTTAATTTGATTAAGTTGAGCATTATTTTTAGTTAATTTATCATTTAAAAGATTGGCTATGAGGGGATACTCAGAAAGATCTAGCTTTTCATTCATAGCGAAAGGGAAAACAACATTTGCAACTAAGTCGTAGTCCTCTGACGTGAGGTCATCAGATTTAGAGGAAGACTCAAACTCGAAAGAAAACACATCAGACTCAAACAAAACAGATGACTCTGAAGAAACAGAGGACTTGGGGGAACCAATGGGAGACTCGGCAGGAGGAGGCATCAATCCCAGCTCTTCAACCATGTATTGCTTCGTGGCTACGAGTCCCCGCCAATACGCACCAATTCTTCGACTTTCCAACCATGGGTGTCACCAACGTCCTTGGATCAACATTGTCTGTCTGCTCTGTTCCAATGACTGCAACCATATCATCTTCTATATTCGATTCCCCAAATGTCAGAAGCAGGTCCACCATCCCATTCCTCTCGACTCCTCGAAACTGCTATGTCCTCGACCGACGGCTCATCCAAAGATACCTGCCCTGGCCGATCGGCCAACTCATCTTCGCTTGACGGTGTACCGGCTCACTGGCTGTGACAACCTTGCCTCTCTTTTGACGTGGATCCATGAGAACTGTTTTTAGCTTCGATCTCACAACCTCTCGTATCCCTGAAGATTTCGAAACCCTTCTGCAGCTTACAGTGTGATCAAACCAAGGCTCGCTAAACTCCATGCAAGAGAATTCCTCGCCCTCCTTGACAAAGTAACTATTGAGGGAAATGCGGTATGGCCTCATCTCTCGGCTTCTCGTAGGGTAGCTTTGCCCTCTTGAGGTACTCAATTCTTTTCTCTTCAGGCCGATCTTCGGGGGTAATAACATAGCCTAAACCGTACTGCTGCGATGATCGGTAGCTTCCATTGCTTGCGTAGGTCCTTGGAGATGTTCACCCGGCCCTTCTGGTACAAATCCCATGTTCCTCATCATTCTAACAGTGGTCGTACTCGTCCGATGTTTTTGTGAGGTCTACCGCGCGCAAACTCCGCGCCTCGTGCTATTAGCCGAAAACCGCCGAACATTGAACTACCCTCTTCGTGCCGAATCTGTAGGGACCGGCTTTCCCCGGTGCTTGACCCTTGAGATGTTACCAAATCGCTGTAAATGACTCGGTCACTTGGTCGCCCGACTGAAATTTCACACATTGATGCAATGAGGAAGGGACTCCATTCATCTCGATGCAACATGGCCTACCCAAAGAAGATGGTGAAAGTGGAAGGTATGTCTATGACTTGGAATTCAGCAATCATAGTAGTGGTCCCGCAAGTAAGAGGCAAACCGATTATTCCCAACACCGACCGGCTAGTAGAGTCGTATCCTCGCACGGAATGAATCAAGGTCTCAAATCTGTGGGACTTAGATCAAGGACGTCCATCATCCCGGGAAGGCGTGATGTTCACCGCAGTAACCGTTATCAATGAAAATACGTGGCAACCTTTTCCCGTTGACCTCAATAGTAATGTGCAAAGTGGTTCATTATGATCCGATCCAAACTCCGGCATGTCCAACTACGAAAACGTGATGATATTCCCAAAGTGTATGTTGCCGATCATCTCGCGTTACATCTTCCGGCTTTGTGTCGACGGTACCAAAGTCGCAAAGCAAGATTCTCGTTCCAACATCATCCCGCGAGCATACGAGGACGTTAGCAAGGACCATAAGGATATATTGGCTCGGGTTAGCTTCGCTTGAGTGAGAATAGGGTCTTCTTTATCGGGATTCACTACTTCGCTTTTCGGACCAAAGACTTTCTTCGCCCCTTTATCTTCTCGCTTGATACACCCTTCCGACCTCGTGAGTAGATTAACCCCATGCTTTTCCATGTCGGATACTTCGCGTGAATTTCGGCCAACGAGAGAGGTTTAGGACTCTCTTCCACATAATCATCATTTAACGAGGCAACTTCTCCGGACAAGCTCCTCAAAAGACAAAGATATAACAAGAAAGTTCTTTATAAATTGAACTCAAATTACAAACCGACACAACCGCCTCACTGTCTGTCACAAATGCACTCGACCGGATCAGTGAGGTCTTTCTCTACCATAGCAATATCACTACCAACCATCTTACTAGGATTCTCTATCTTCCCTTCAATGATGAGCTTCGCACATCCCTCTTCAAAGCAAAACCAAGATACTCTGACAAATCCGGGCACAAACAATCCTTTTCGACAATAGCCGAGAACACCTCCTCTCGTCGATGACCCGTTTCTCAAAAGCATCTTCCATCTCTACCAAACCGATAAAATTACCTTCCACCATGTGGATCCTATTGTTAGGGAGAGGATTCCCCACAACATTTGGAGACTTCGGCTTCTCTACTTTGCCTTGCCGAATCAAGTCTTGCACTAACCGTTTGAACTGAAGGCAGTAATCAGTAGTGTGACCCTTGTATTTGTGGTAGTGGCAATACTTAGAAGCGTCTAAGCCTTCCCTTGGGTTTACCGGTTCATAATTCTCAAGCGGCTTGACCAAGCCCTTCTTTACTAGTACTTCAAAAACCTTGCCCATTGGCATTCCAAAATCGTCAAACACTTCCCTCTCGCGGTGAACATTGGTATTCCCCTCATTACGCCTTGAACATCCAAAGCAGCCTCCTCCTTGCACATAATTTACTTTCCCCACTGGCTCTTTCTTTGCTGCGGTATTGGCGGGAGTTCTATAGCGGAACGAATTATTAATGTTCTAAGTGTTCCTTCTAAGGGAGTGATTCCGGTGATGCCACTTTCGTATCGTACTCCCGAATCCACCATTTCCCTAAGATTGGGGAAATAACCATTACCAACCGCCAACTTGTGTCCGGCAACAAGCACTTGTAAAAATCTGTTTCTCGTTCATTCTCCTTTGGCGGATATTGAATTTCGCTCAACTTATCATTCCAACGCTTATAAAAATCATAAATTGACTCCCCATTCTTTTGGAGCGTGTGTTCCAAATCAGCTCGATTAACCTGCCAATCCATGTTTGCTTGATACTTTTCGTAGAACACCCTACTAACCTTGTCCCAAGTATCCCTTTCCTCTTCGTTCAACTTCAAAAACCAACTGAGAGCAGCCCCTTCCAATGTGTCTATGGAACATTCTTGCCATTTGCTTCGTGTACAATCTTTAGCCCTCATCGCCAACGTATAGTCAGTCTAAATGTGTCTTTGGGCAAGTAACTCCTCCAAATATGGCCATCTTGGGCATCTTGAAATCTTGAGGTAGGGGTGCAACCTTGCTTGGATTAAGCATCTTAATGGGGGACACACCTTGCTTTCCCATTTGTGCGGTTAACAACTTCACTTGCTCAACCAAGGCTAACACAAGCTGGGTCCGCAAAGAATGTTAGGATTCTGGATGACTGGGGGTTGGATAGTGGTAGGGGAGGTAGAGTAGGTGGGAATATGGTGGCCAGAATAATTGAAAGGTAAAGTGGGAGGAGGTAGGTTAGCAAAGTGGTCTTTGGGTGTGTCAGTAGCAGGCTGATAGGGTCTCCTAGAGTTGCTCGAGCTCCCATATGTGAATGGAACATTTTTGTAGCTGGTTGGAACATAGTTGGGTAGAGGGAGAGTAGGTGCTTTAGGGTTGGCAGGATTAGGAGCATTGACAGTTTCATCTTCAACATCGACAACTTCATTCCCCATCAAAATAACCTTGTGTCCCCTTTTACTGAGCTCCTCAACAAAATGATCCTTCAACTCTTGATTGTGATTCTTCAAAGTGCGATTCTGCTCTTCAAGTTTCTCAACCCTCATGGTCAAACCGGCAAAGTAGGCGTGCAGAGCAGGCGGAATATCATTGAAGTTGGGGTTGACTGGACCCTCCATTGAAGTGACTGGTGTAGAGCCGGTTGCAGAGGCAGCAGGCGTGCTTGGAGTAGTTGATGGAGGCAAGGTTGTCATTGTTGAATGAAGAACGCGGCCCGACCTTAGCTCTGCGGAAGTATCAGAAAAGACTCGGCTTTAGGGGAAGGTTTGACTCAATGCAGTGTACTAGCTTGAAAATTTTTTTTATTTACAAAAGCTTTGTACATTTTAGTCCTACTAAGGTTGGAAGGGATACCCCTTTTTCGCAACTAACTAAATATTCTAAAGTGGTGGATCCTAACGACTAACCTTCTCGTATAGACACTTAATATGATTTTTATGAAAAATACTGCAAACCTATGATAGGCCAAGATCTTTTGACAAGCACTCAACCTTACATAGCACGTCCTTTTAAAAGGAAATCAATTTTTTAGTGCTCTTTTTCTCTCTGTAGATCTTGACTTATCATTGATTCGTAGTGACTTAATATAAAGACCTTATTAATTGTCTACATAAAAAAGCTAGTCAAACCAACCGGTCATATGGAGTGTATTCCTAGAAAAGTGGGTGACGCAAGGGTTAGGTTTTAGGCTCCCACCGTGCAGCCGAAGCGCACTGATGAGTGGATGGCCAAGTGAGACTCGGAAGGGAGGCGACATGATCACCACACTTCCCGCACTTTGGCTTCTCCGAAGGGTAAAAGGGTGTCTGTGCAGTGTGACACGGACTCTAGTGGTAGTGTGGGGTAAAGGAGTCTAATTCTTTTAAAAGAAAAAAGAGAAAGATTTTTTATTTACATGAAATGCATGCATGCAATGCAACAGTTAAGAGTAAAGAAAATAAAAAGAAAGCAAAATACAACACCACTAAGGAAAACGAAAGTCTGACCCACTTAGTTTGAAAAAGATTTCAAAACAGTCCCCAGCGGAGTCGCCACTGTGAATACCCCGTCCCGATGCAACGCGCATTCGAAGGTTTGAAATAAATAATCATATAATGTCGGATCGAAATGGGATATTCATTTAGTGACACTCGCTTTAAACCATATTAAAATATTAGTTTAATTTTGAGAGTCGCCACGCCACTTTGATATAGCCCAAAGCTTTGAAAAAAGGCTAAACAATTAATTGGGTTCGGGGGTCAAGTTACAACAGAAGAAGAAACGCTATCACTCCTATTGCCCGACGGATCGGTCTTTCTAGCATGTGGGGTGTTGGTTGTGTGCGGTGTTTACAGGAATAGATAGAAGAAACGGGATCATGCATAAGGAGGAGGGGAGAGAAAGAATTAATTGATGATCACACCCTAGAACCTTTGATTTAAGCCCTCGGAAGGTGCACTAATCAACGTTCATCCTTGGGGGATTGTTGATCATGGGACAATTATTACTAAGGTGGAAGGTAAGAAATAGTTCCTAGATCCATTGGGTTCCTTGGGCGAAACCTTAGATCATCCTCGGCTATTGCATATTTAAATATATTAAAACAGTCCTAAATCTAGCATAAAGGAACAATTAAAATATAATAAGCATGCAAATATAATAATAATAATAGGGAACAAAAATATTAAAAAGAGTCTTACCAATTGTAGCAAGACTTTGGGGTCGAATCTAGGGCGATTCGAAGAGAATAGGAAGAACTGTGGGTAAAACAAGAGTAGTCTCGTTTCTCCCGAGTGAATTGTGTGTTGAAATTGGGGAGCCGGGCACACTTATTTATAGTGCTTCTGCACTGGCCGGGCCAATCGAAGGGTCGATCGGCCCTAAATATAAGGGTCGATCGGCACTGAATAGAGGGACGATCGGCACAATGATTGAAGGTTCGATCGGCACCAAATAAAAGGGTCGATCGGCCATACAGCGAATAAAGGGCCGATCGGCACTTTGACCTGGCGTGCTTTCCACGCAGGCAAATGACGGCGGGGTTGACCGATTGGTTTAAGGAATTTTTAGGGTTTCTACTTAATTACACCGGGCCAAGTATTTAGAATACCTTTTTTCGGACCGGGTACTAACACTACCACCATCACATTCTTTCGGAATCGCTGTAGTTTGAATTTATTACGTTTACAAATATTTTGTTTGGATTTAAAAGCTAAAATTTGTGTTTAAATCAAAATCTAAAATAAAACTCTTCATTGAATGTGACACATGGCGACTAGTAATTGGTGAACATAGAGCTGACTTGAAATTCCACGTGGCGAGTTGTATGATCTTGAAATGTTTCTGCTTTTATATATTATATAGATTGAATGACCATTATTGTCTCAAAATAAATGTTCTTTTAAATTTTTTTGATTTAATTTTTTTCATAATTCATTATATTTTTACAAATGTAAAATTTTGAAAATGAATTAAAAGAATGTTTATTATTTTTTCTAGATTAAAATTAAATTTTTTAAAATGATTATTAAATTTTGAAAAAAAATCATTCATTTTAGGATGAAGAGAATAATACAATTTAAAAAAAAAAATTAAATTTAATCCAATAAAATAAAATAAACCAAATCTAATAATCTAAAATCTAATATGAGGGATAATGATAAGAGAAATCAGTGCATGCTCCAAGACAATGTTTCTACTTTCTACCACCATCACATTCTTTCGGAACCGCTGTAGTTTGAATTTATTACGTTTAAAAATATTTTGTTTGGATTTAAAAGATAAAATTTGTGTTTAAATCAAAATCTAAAATAAAACTCTTCATTGAATGTGACACATGGCGGCTAATAATTGGTGAACATAGAGCTGACTTGGAATTCCACGTGGCGAGCTGTATGGTCTTGAAATGTTTCTGCTTTTATATATTATATAGATTGAATGACCATTATTGTCTCAAAATAAATGTTCTTTTAAATTTTTTTGATTTAATTTTTTTTCATAATTCATTATATTTTTACAAATGTAAAATTTTGAAAATGAATTAAAAGAATGTTTATTATTTTTTCTAGATTAAAATTAAATTTTTTAAAATGATTATTAAATTTTGAAAAAAAATCAATCATTTTAGGATGGAGAGAATAATACAATTTAAAAAAAAATTAAATTTAATCCAATAAAATAAAATAAACCAAATCTAATAATCTAAAATCTAATATGGGGGATAATGATAAGACAAATCAGTGCATGCTCCAAGACAATGTTTCTACTTTCTACCACCATCACATTCTTTCGGAACCGCTGTAGTTTGAATTTATTACGTTTAAAAACTCTTATTTCAAAAAACACTTTTAAATCAAAATCTAAAATAAAACTCTTCATTGAATGTGACACATGGCGACTAATAATTGGTGAACATAGAGCTGACTTAGAATTTCACGTGGCGAGCTGTATGGTCTTGAAATGTTTCTGCTTTTATATATTATATAGATTGAATGACCATTATTGTCTCAAAATAAATGTTCTTTTAAATTTTTTTGATTTAATTTCTTTTCATAATTCATTATATTTTTACAAATGTAAAATTTTGAAAAATGAATTAAAAGAATGTTTATTATTTTTTCTAGATTAAAATTAAATTTTTTAAATTGATTATTAAATTTTGAAAAAAAATCATTCATTTTAGGATGGAGAGAATAATACAATTTTAAAAAAATTAAATTTAATCCAATAAAATAAAATAAACCAAATCTAATAATCTAAAATCTAATATGGGGATAATGATAAGAGAAATCAAAGGCATGCTCCAAGACAATGTTTCTACTTTCTACCACCATCACATTCTTTCGGAACCGCTGTAGTTTGAATTTATTACGTTTAAAAACTCTTATTTCAAAAAACACTTTTAAATCAAAATCTAAAATAAAACTCTTCATTGAATGTGACACATGGCGGCTAATAATTGGTGAACATAGAGCTGACTTGGAATTCCACGTGGCGAGCTGTATGGTCTTGAAATGTTTCTGCTTTTATATATTATATAGATTGAATGACCATTATTGTCTCAAAATAAATGTTCTTTTAAATTTTTTGATTTAATTTTTTTTTTCATAATTCATTATATTTTTACAAATGTAAAATTTTGAAAATGAATTAAAAGAATGTTTATTATTTTTTCTAGATTAAAATTAAATTTTTTAAAATGATTATTAAATTTTGAAAAACAATCATTCATTTTAGGATGGAGAGAATAATACAATTTAAAAAAAATTAAATTTAATCCAATAAAATAAAATAAACCAAATCTAATAATCTAAAATCTAATATGGGGGATAATGATAAGAGAAATCAAGGCATGCTCCAAGACAATGTTTCTACTTTCTACCACCATCACATTCTTTCTAATCGCCGTAGTTTGAATTTATTACGTTTAAAAATATTTTGTTTGGATTTAAAAGCTAAAATTTGTGTTTAAATCAAAATCTAAAATAAAACTCTTCATTGAATGTGACACATGGCGGCTAATAATTGGTGAACATAGAGCTGACTTGGAATTCCACGTGGCGAGCTGTATGGTCTTGAAATGTTTCTGCTTTTATATATTATATAGATTGAATGACCATTATTGTCTCAAAAGAAATGTTCTTTTAAATTTTTTTGATTTAATTTTTTTCATAATTCATTATATTTTTACAAATGTAAAATTTTGAAAATGAATTAAAAGAATGTTTATTATTTTTTCTAGATTAAAATTAAATTTTTTAAAATGATTATTAAATTTTGAAAAAAAATCATTCATTTTAGGATGAAGAGAATAATACAATTTAAAAAAAAAATTAAATTTAATCCAATAAAATAAAATAAACCAAATCTAATAATCTAAAATCTAATATGGGGGATAATGATAAGAGAAATCAGTGCATGCTCCAAGACAATGTTTCTACTTTCTACCACCATCACATTCTTTCGGAACCGCTGTAGTTTGAATTTATTACGTTTAAAAATATTTTGTTTGGATTTAAAAGCTAAAATTTGTGTTTAAAACAAAATCTAAAATAAAACTCTTCATTGAATGTGACACATGGCGGCTAATAATTGGTGAACATAGAGCTGACTTGGAATTTCACGTGGCGAGCTGTATGGTCTTGAAATGTTTCTGCTTTTATATATTATATAGATATATAGATTGAATGACCATTATTGTCTCAAAATAAATGTTCTTTTAAATTTTTTTGATTTAATTTTTTTTCATAATTCATTATATTTTTACAAATGTAAAATTTTGAAAATGAATTAAAAGAATGTTTATTATTTTTTTCTAGATTAAAATTAAATTTTTTAAAATGATTATTAAATTTTGAAAAAAAATCATTCATTTTAGGATGGAGAGAATAATACAATTTAAAAAAAATTAAATTTAATCCAATAAAATAAAATAAACCAAATCTAATAATCTAAAATCTAATATGGGGGATAATGATAAGAGAAATCAGTGCATGCTCCAAGACAATGTTTCTACTTTCTACCACCATCACATTCTTTCGGAACCGCTGTAGTTTGAATTTATTACGTTTAAAAATATTTTGTTTGGATTTAAAAGCTAAAATTTGTGTTTAAATCAAAATCTAAAATAAAACTCTTCATTGAATGTGACACATGGCGGCTAATAATTGGTGAACATAGAGCTGACTTGGAATTCCACGTGGCGAGCTGTATGATCTTGAAATATTTCTGCTTTTATATATTATATAGATTGAATGACCATTATTGTCTCAAAATAAATGTTCTTTTAAATTTTTTTGATTTAATTTCTTTTCATAATTCATTATATTTTTACAAATGTAAAATTTTGAAAAATGAATTATAAGAATGTTTATTATTTTTTCTAGATTAAAATTAAATTTTTTAAATTGATTATTAAATTTTGAAAAAAAAATCATTCATTTTAGGATGGAGTGAATAATACAATTTAAAAAAAATTAAATTTAATCCAATAAAATAAAATAAACCATATCTAATAATCTAAAATCTAATATGGGGGATAATGATAAGAGAAATCAGTGCATGCTCCAAGACAATGTTTCTACTTTCTACCACCATCACATTCTTTCGGAACCGCTGTAGTTTGAATTTATTACGTTTAAAAACTCTTATTTCAAAAAACACTTTTAAATCAAAATCTAAAATAAAACTCTTCATTGAATGTGACACATGGCGGCTAATAATTGGTGAACATAGAGCTGACTTGGAATTCCACGTGGCGAGCTGTATGGTCTTGAAATGTTTCTGCTTTTATATATTATATAGATTGAATGACCATTATTGTCTCAAAATAAATGTTCTTTTAAATTTTTTTGATTTAATTTTTTTCATAATTCATTATATTTTTACAAATGTAAAATTTTGAAAATGAATTAAAAGAATGTTTATTATTTTTTCTAGATTAAAATTAAATTTTTTAAAATGATTATTAAATTTTGAAAAAAAATCATTCATTTTAGGATGAAGAGAATAATACAATTTTAAAAAAAAATTAAATTTAATCCAATAAAATAAAATAAACCAAATCTAATAATCTAAAATCTAATGTGAGGGATAATGATAAGAGAAATCAGTGCATGCTCCAAGACAATGTTTCTACTTTCTACCACCATCACATTCTTTCGGAACCGCTGTAGTTTGAATTTATTACGTTTAAAAATATTTTGTTTGGATTTAAAAGCTAAAATTTGTGTTTAAATCAAAATCTAAAATAAAACTCTTCATTGAATGTGACACATGGCGGCTAATAATTGGTGAACATATAGCTGACTTGGAATTCCACGTGGCGAGTTGTATGGTCTTGAAATATTTCTGCTTTTATATATTATATAGATATATAGATTGAATGACCATTATTGTCTCAAAATAAATGTTCTTTTAATTTTTTTTGATTTAATTTTTTTTCATAATTCATTATATTTTTACAAATGTAAAATTTTGAAAATGAATTAAAAGAATGTTTATTATTTTTTTCTAGATTAAAATTAAATTTTTTAAAATGATTATTAAATTTTGAAAAAAAATCATTCATTTTAGGATGGAGAGAATAATACAATTTAAAAAAAATTAAATTTAATCCAATAAAATAAAATAAACCAAATCTAATAATCTAAAATCTAATATGGGGGATAATGATAAGAGAAATCAGTGCATGCTCCAAGACAATGTTTCTACTTTCTACCACCATCACATTCTTTCGGAACCGCTGTAGTTTGAATTTATTACGTTTAAAAATATTTTGTTTGGATTTAAAAGCTAAAATTTGTGTTTAAATCAAAATCTAAAATAAAACTCTTCATTGAATGTGACACATGGCGGCTAATAATTGGTGAACAATACATAGAGCTGACTTGGAATTCCACGTGGCGAGCTGTATGGTCTTGAAATGTTTCTGCTTTTATATATTATATAGATTGAATGACCATTATTGTCTCAAAATAAATGTTCTTTTAAATTTTTTTGATTTAATTTCTTTTCATAATTCATTATATTTTTACAAATGTAAAATTTTGAAAAATGAATTAAAAGAATGTTTATTATTTTTTCTAGATTAAAATTAAATTTTTTAAATTGATTATTAAATTTTGAAAAAAAATCATTCATTTTAGGATGGAGAGAATAATACAATTTAAAAAAAATTAAATTTAATCCAATAAAATAAAATAAACCATATCTAATAATCTAAAATCTAATATGGGGGATAATGATAAGAGAAATCAGTGCATGCTCCAAGACAATGTTTCTACTTTCTACCACCATCACATTCTTTTCAACCCGCTGTAGTTTGAATTTATTACGTTTAAAAACTCTTATTTCAAAAAACACTTTTAAATCAAAATCTAAAATAAAACTCTTCATTGAATGTGACACATGGCGGCTAATAATTGGTGAACATAGAGCTGACTTGGAATTCCACGTGGCGAGCTGTATGGTCTTGAAATGTTTCTGCTTTTATATATTATATAGATTGAATGACCATTATTGTCTCAAAATAAATGTTCTTTTAAATTTTTTTGATTTAATTTTTTTTCATAATTCATTATATTTTTACAAATGTAAAATTTTGAAAATGAATTAAAAGAATGTTTATTATTTTTTCTTGATTAAAATTAAATTTTTTAAAATGATTATTAAATTTTGAAAAACAATCATTCATTTTAGGATGGAGAGAATAATACAATTTAAAAAAAAATTAAATTTAATCCAATAAAATAAAATAAACCAAATCTAATAATCTAAAATATAATATGGGGAATAATGATAAGAGAAATCAGTGCATGCCCCAAGACAATGTTTCTACTTTCTACCACCATCACATTCTTTCGGAATCGCTGTAGTTTGAATTTATTACGTTTAAAAATATTTTGTTTGGATTTAAAAGCTAAAATTAGTGTTTAAATCAAAATCTAAATTAAAACTCTTCATTGAATGTGACACATGGCGGCTAATAATTGGTGAACATAGAGCTGACTTGGAATTCCACGTGGCGAGCTGTATGGTCTTGAAATGTTTCTGCTTTTATATATTATATAGATTGAATGACCATTATTGTCTCAAAATAAATGTTCTTTTAAATTTTTTTGATTTAATTTTTTTCATAATTCATTATATTTTTACAATTGTAAAATTTTGAAAATGAATTAATAGAATGTTTATTATTTTTTCTAGATTAAAATTAAATTTTTTAAAATGATTATTAAATTTTGAAAAAAAATCATTCATTTTAGGATGAAGAGAATAATACAATTTAAAAAAAAATTAAATTTAATACAATAAAATAAAATAAACCAAATCTAATAATCTAAAATCTAATATGGGGGATAATGATAAGAGAAATCAGTGCATGCTCCAAGACAATGTTTCTACTTTCTACCACCATCACATTCTTTCGGAACCGCTGTAGTTTGAATTTATTACGTTTAAAAATATTTTGTTTGGATTTAAAAGCTAAAATTTGTGTTTAAATCAAAATCTAAAATAAAAATCTTCATTGAATGTGACACATGGCGGCTAATAATTGGTGAACATAGAGCTGACTTGGAATTCCACGTGGCGAGCTGTATGGTCTTGAAATGTTTCTGCTTTTATATATTATATAGATTGAATGACCATTATTGTCTCAAAATAAATGTTCTTTTAAATTTTTTGATTTAATTTTTTTTTCATAATTCATTATATTTTTACAAATGTAAAATTTTGAAAATGAATTAAAAGAATGTTTATTATTTTTTCTAGATTAAAATTAAATTTTTTAAAATGATTATTAAATTTTGAAAAAAAATCATTCATTTTAGGATGGAGAGAATAATACAATTTAAAAAAAATTAAATTTAATCCAATAAAATAAAATAAACCAAATCTAATAATCTAAAATCTAATATGGGGGATAATGATAAGAGAAATCAGTGCATGCTCAAAGACAATGTTTCTACTTTCTACCACCATCACATTCTTTCGGAACCGCTGTAGTTTGAATTTATTACGTTTAAAAACTCTTATTTCAAAAAACACTTTTAAATCAAAATCTAAAATAAAACTCTTCATTGAATGTGACACATGGCGGCTAATAATTGGTGAACATAGAGCTGACTTGGAATTCCACGTGGCGAGCTGTATGGTCTTGAAATGTTTCTGCTTTTATATATTATATAGATTGAATGACCATTATTGTCTCAAAATAAATGTTCGTTTAAATTTTTTTGATTTAATTTTTTTCATAATTCATTATATTTTTACAAATGTAAAATTTTGAAAATGAATTAAAAGAATGTTTATTATTTTTTCTAGATTAAAATTAAATTTTTAAAAATGGTTATTAAATTTTGAAAAAAAATCATTCATTTTAGGATGAAGAGAATAATACAATTTAAAAAAAAATTAAATTTTATCCAATAAAATAAAATAAACCAAATCTAATAATCTAAAATCTAATATGGGGGATAATGATAAGAGAAATCAGTGCATGCTCCAAGACAATGTTTCTACTTTCTACCACCATCACATTCTTTCGGAACCGCTGTAGTTTGAATTTATTACGTTTAAAAATATTTTGTTTGGATAAAAGATAAAATTTGTGTTTAAATCAAAATCTAAAATAAAACTCTTCATTGAATGTGACACATGGCGGCTAATAATTGGTGAACATAGAGCTGACTTGGAATTTCACGTGGCGAGCTGTATGGTCTTGAAATGTTTCTGCTTTTATATATTATATAGATTGAATGACCATTATTGTCTCAAAATAAATGTTCTTTTAAATTTTTTTGATTTAATTTTTTTTCATAATTCATTATATTTTTACAAATGTAAAATTTTGAAAATGAATTAAAAGAATGTTTATTATTTTTTCTAGATTAAAATTAAATTTTTTAAAATGATTATTAAATTTTGAAAAAAAAATCATTCATTTTAGGATGGAGAGAATAATACAATTTAAAAAAAAATTAAATTTAATCCAATAAAATAAAATAAACCAAATCTAATAATCTAAAATCTAATATGGGGGATAATGATAAGACAAATCCGTGCATGCTCCAAGACAATGTTTCTACTTTCTACCACCATCACATTCTTTCGGAACCGCTGTAGTTTGAATTTATTACGTTTAAAAACTCTTATTTCAAAAAACACTTTTAAATCAAAATCTAAAATAAAACTCTTCATTGAATGTGACACATGGCGGCTAATAATTGGTGAACATAGAGCTGACTTGGAATTCCACGTGGCGAGCTGTATGGTCTTGAAATGTTTATGCTTTTATATATTATATAGATAATTGCAATTTTGTAATTATCATTAAAAATTTATTGCAATATTTTTTTAAATTACTTATAATTAACTCAAATAAATTATTAACATTTACCATTTTCAATATTATTGATCATCTAACATTGAAGATAAAAAAATGAGGGCCCAGCCAAAATCTTGGCCTAGGGCCCCATTTACCACAGGACCGGCCCTGTATGTATCAGTTTCTAACTTTCCGTTAGTCTTAATCTGAAAAAAAGGAAATTTTATAAACCACTAAAACAGGAACCGGACTGATTTAAAATCGAAATCGGATCAGCATTTCACGGTTCGACTTCGATACCCTTGGTCCCCGAAATCGGAATCGGCTGTTCAGAAGAACCGACCCGTTTGCCATTGCTTAATAGTTTTTCCACTCTATGCAACTAGAGCTCGGGCTCGGCTCGAAAAAAGCTCGAGTTCGAGTGGGCTCGAGGTGAACTCGAGCTCGAGCTCGAACTGATTTTCAAGCTCGTCATTTTTTTCGAGCCGGCTCGTGTTCGGCTCGTATGTTCGACGAGCTCTGTTCGAGATCGACTCGTTTGAGCTCGATTCGAGCTCGGCTCGTTAAAAGCTCGAATAAATTTTAGTATATATAGATATATATATAAGTCGAAACTCGAGCTCGACTCGTTAAAAGCTCGTTTGATTTCAGATTTTTTTTCAAAAAATAAGTCGAAGCTCGAGCTCGACTCGTTAAAAACTCGTTTGATTTCAGTGTTTTTTCAAAAAATAAGTCGAAGCTCAAGCTCGGCTCGTTAAAAGCTCGTTTGATTTCAGATTTTTTTCAAAAAATAAGTCGAAGCTCGAGCTCGGCTCGTTAAAACTCGAGTTCGAGAAGCTCGCGAAAAGCTCGCGAGCCAGCTCGCTCGAAACTTGATTCGAGCCGAGCTCGAACATGCATTCTGGGCTCGAGCTCGAGAAAAGCTCAAGCTCGATAATTTTTATTCAAGCTCAAAACTTCAAGGCTCGGCTCGGCTCGACTCGGCTCGGCTCGTTTACGGCCTGTATGCAACCAAAAAGGCCCTGCCATAAGCGTTAGTTGAGTTGTGTGACCGACGTCGTCGATATGCCGTCGGCGGAGGCAAAACCCTAATTCTCATCATCCTGGTCAGTGTTCAGTCACAAACCCCAAATTAATGGGTTATTTCAACAGAGCGTCACTCAAAAGTATCATCTGCTCCTCAAATTTCAGCCCATTTGGTGATGTCTACACAAGATTCAGTTTTCCCTATATGGTTCTGAGCGAACATGGCTTTTGTTCCCATTCTCGAAATAACAACAAAGACATTAACATAGATTTGACCCAATACCCTACCGATAAGATTCGAAACTTTTCAATTATTGCTCATGTCGATCACGGCAAATCTACGCTGGCCGACCGGCTGCTTGAGCTCACGGGTACTATCAAAAGAGGCCATGGCCAGCCTCAGTACCTCGATAAATTGCAGGTATATATATATATATATATATATCCCCGCCTTGTTATTTATTGTTCAGTTTGTTTGATATTTGTTATTTTGCATAAACCCTTAGGTTTGTTAGGATTTAATCTCGAAGCATCAATTCGAAAATGGAAAAGAGAAATTGGAGAATTGTTGGCAAGTTGGCATTAGCTTATGGGGAGGTGAATTGACTCCATTTTTCACTATTTGTAGTTTAAAGTTCATTGATGTCATTACTATTTTGCATTTGAAAAACGAAACTTCTAAGGTGTAGCTGTAGAGGGAGTACATTTTATGTGGGTGAACCTTGGTGTTCTCGAGGATTGCTTATGAATGTTGAGTTTAGGTGTCAGGCTCAATGCAAGCGGAGGAGAATTGGGGACTAAGTCGACTAGTTAGAGCTATATACAAGCGTACGCACGCACACACACACACATATAGCTTTCTCCATTACGAACCAAATTGATTTTCTGTTGAATTGATATTGTTGGTTAGCAGTGGGGGTATTTGGTACCAATTAGGTGGATCCTAGCTTAAAGTCGAAATTGGTAAGTTCTCATATGATGAATTATGGTTCAACTCAACCCTCATTCCAATCATTCAATTTCTACAACGAAATAATGAAAAACGATTTTTTAAGAATGTAGGGTGGTGCTGATCTGAATCTATTTTTCTCTGGCCTTGCACTTCTTTGAAAGACAAGATACAAGAGTGTTTTGAATTAGACGTAAATGTTAGGGAAAAAGCAAAAGTTTCTGTCATATCCTAGGGGAATCACTACTTATTTTGTTTCCAATCTCACTTCTCAATCTTTGTTGATCCCGAGGACTATACGAAGTATTTTCTTCTGGAAACTACTAGCTTAAGATAGTGCATTCTAATACAGACACTCTGTTGTTATGCTTGCAACAGAGCATATGAATTATCATGTCTGGTTACTCTTTTTGATGATATAATATGTGAATCATCTTAGGTAGAGAGAGAAAGGGGAATAACTGTTAAAGCGCAGACAGCCACTATGTTCTATAACAACAACATCAAAGGGAATGATTCAAGTTTCTTACTGAACTTGATTGATACTCCTGGTCATGTGGATTTCAGCTATGAAGTATCAAGATCGTTGGCAGCTTGCCAGGGTGCCCTTTTGGTCGTTGATGCCGCCCAAGGTGTACAAGCACAGACAGTTGCAAACTTCTATCTTGCTTTCGAGTCTGGACTGACAATAATACCCGTCATAAACAAAATTGATCAACCAACTGCTGATCCAGACCGTGTTAAATTACAGTTAGAGTCCATGTTTGATCTTAACCCCAATGATGTACTTTTGACATCTGCAAAAACTGGCCAAGGTCTTGATCAGGTTCTTCCTGCAGTCATAGAGCGGATTCCTCCTCCTCCAGGGAAGAGTGATTCACATCTTCGCATGCTTCTATTGGATTCTTATTATGATGAATACAAGGGAGTGATCTGCCACGTGGCAATTGTTGATGGTGCTCTCCGTAGAGGGGAGAAGATAACATCTGCAGCAACTGGCCAATCGTATGACGTATTGGATGTTGGGATCATGTTTCCTGAACTTAGGCAAACCGGACTCCTTTTAACTGGACAAGTGGGCTATATAGTCAGTGGCATGCGCTCCACCAAGGAGGCACGTGTTGGAGATACTTTGTTTCATAATCGAACCATCGTTGAGCCTCTTCCAGGTAGTCTCGGAACTGCTCTGGTTATTACATTTTTCCTAACTTGATACATTATTGGTGACCTTGAGATGTAGCTTAACATAGAAATTATTGTTGAATGTAGATTTATGGATGCATTACATTTTTATGCTGATAAGTTATTTGACATAAATTGTATTCGCCGGAGTTTAACAATAGACGAGAAGCATGCAAAACAAAATGTTAGCATTTCAGTTTGCGACTTCACCATGGAGACTTTTGTGTCATTGAAAGATTTTATCGGCAAAGTCATATAATAATCATATGAAGAAGTTCCCTACCTGAACTCAGTTTTTAGTATTGCTCAACTCCACTACAAAAACTCATTTTAGAAAAGTTTAATAATTAAGGGACATATTGGCCGTTGTTAGCTTTAAGACAATTTTTATTTTTGGTATTGGACCTTTTTTTTCACAAGGGGAGTTTTGGCACACTGGTTGAGGTGTTTCCGTGTGACCTTGAGGTCACGGGTTCAAGTCCTGGAAGCCTCTGATGCTCGGACTCTTTGATTTATCCCGCCGTACCCGTGTTGGACACTCCTATTTTAGTCTTGTTGAAAAGGGTCCGGTGGGGTAGGTAAACCAAAAAATCCGAGCATCATAGCTGGAAGCAACCTCTTGCATTTATGCAGGGTAAGGTTTGCCTACATTTCACCCTTGTGGTAGGGACCCTTCCGCGGACCCTCGCTATGCAGGGATGCTTTGGTGCAACTGGATGTAGGGCTGCCCTGAATGAACGCTCGCCGAAAAAATATATGTAAAAGATAAAATATGATTTATCTTTGGGAGTCGCCACGCCGTTTTTAAGGGAAACATTGAAAAACCTTTAAAGAGAATTTGGGTCCGGGGGTCAGGTTACGTGTTGGGAAGAACTTGAGAGTTCACCCAACACGCCTCGTCCGTAGACGAGTCTTTCTATGTTCAACATTCAAAATATTCAAAAGTGTGTGCAATTGTGTGAGACAATATATGTAATAAAATGCATTTGATGCTTCGCTTTATTAATCAAAATGAGGGATTACATCTTGTGAGCCTTTTTTGCGTAGGAGGCCACATCCCAGCTTACAATTAATGAAATTGAATTACAAGGCGATAGGTTGAGACGATCTTGTCGAGGACTTTGGATGTCGTTCGGCAGCATGGCCCCGTCAGGCCTGGATGTCGTATGACACAGGATGTCCTAGTGAGCTTGCCTCTGCAAAGGGGTGGGTATGCCACCAATACTACTCTTAGCTTGAGAGAAGTATTGTAACAATAACAAGTGAGTATTGTGAGAGGATCGTATGGCTTTGTTGGCGAATGTGAATGATGGGCCGTCGCCTCCTAACTTCAAACAAAGAGGTAAACCGTAACAATGAAGAGGCCGAAATCAAAAGAGTATTGTGGGAAGGTCGTGGGGTTTTGGTGACCCGATGTGAATGACCGCATCTCTTCAGGTCCAAATCAAAGAACCCTCGCTCCACTAACTCAGCAAAGATGATCCAACACATTCATAAACCACGGGGAAGGGATGCTACAGATGAATGTGAATATAGGCGATTCACACTCATCTTTGTATTTAAATCACAAACATCATTGCTCGAAGCCATTGAATAACGAGAGAATGGCCCCAAAATACATTATCAATATAATGGATACAACATTCATATGCTAAACATGACAAGTTCAACCACATCCGAAAACAGTTCCCAGCATAGCAATAGAGATATATACGTTGAAAATAGAGAAAGAGGATTAGAGCGTTACCCTCGTAGATCCACACCTCCCTATACCACGTCGGTATAGGGAGTCTTGTCAGCTTCCGGAGCGTCGGCCCAGGAAGCGAGGACTTCTCGGCAGAAGGCGGTAGGGCGGTCTTAGGTGCGCGGCTTTGAGATCAGAGCAGAGAAACGGCGGTGGTGGACGGCGTTGATGGTCCAGAACAGGGGAAGGAGCTCGATTTTGGGGGAGAGCTCAACCGGTTGATTTGGGTGGTGAACTCAACCGTGAGTTGGGTCGTTGTTTGGTTTGCCGGCCGATTTAGAACAGAGAAGCTCGGTTTTGATTTGGGTAGAGGAGCTCGGTTTTGAAGGAGGTCGGCGATTTAGAAGACGAGGGAGATACCCACCTTTGTTGGAGGGCGGTGGTGGTGAGCGGTGGCAATGAATTGGGTGAGAGAATGGTGAGGAGGTCACCGTTGTTTGGGGGTCGCCGGTGAAGGGCGATTGAGAGTTGGTCTCCGGTGAATGGTTGTAGTGGTCAAGAAGACCGATTGATTGGGGAGGGGGGCGCTCCCTCTGTAATTCCGGCTAGAGAGAGAGAGAGCCCGGTGAGAGAGAGAGAAGTGAGAGCGTTGCTTAGTGAGAAAGCAATAGCTTCTCACCCTCCTTTTTTTGTGCCGTGTCCCCCCCCCTTTGAAAATGAAGAAAATCCCCTATTTTATAATGTTTGGGGATAAAATTGGTAGTGTCGTATGACTTGGGTTAAGCTTTTAAGCAAAATGGGCCGAAGTGACTAAGGCCCAAAATTAATGAATAAAAATTAATAAAAATGGGCCCAAAACTAAATAAATGGGCAAACCCAAAACCACGAGTTCGGGTTGGGGTACTCACAGAGCCCCTCGGCGACGTCACTTCCACGGGAAGTGGGGTCGTCGATAAAAATGAGAATCCCGAGCCGGACACGAGCAGGCGGGGAAAGAGATGACTAAGATGGTCGAGTGGTTTGGACCTTCGTGAAAAGGATTCCTACGTATCCGTGGGGGAATCGAAGCCAAATCGTAGTTAAGTCAGATGGACGTTAATGAAAGCGGGCTTTGCGTTTTTACCTTGTTTCGAGGAGGATTTGTTTCGATGGGGAGTCGTGTAAGATCGTAGTTCGAAGATGGAGTGTTTGCGAGATGATTGTACGAGGAGTCGCCAGAAGATGGGTGTTGCACAGAGATTGGCTAATGTTTGTTAGAAGTCGCCGAAGATGGGCGTTGCACCGAGATTATTTGTTTGTTAGAAGTCGCTAGAAGATGGGTGTTTGCATCAAGATTATTTGTGTATGAGGGAGTCGCCCCAAAGGTGGGTGTTGCGCCGTGATTATTTGTTTGTTAGGGAAGTCGCAGAAGGTGGTGTATATCTTTAGAGATTATTGTTTGTTACGAAGTCACCCGAAGGTGGGTGTTGCGCCCAGAGATTGGCTATATCGAGGAGTCGCCCAGAAGGTGGGTGTTGCACCGGGATTGGCGTAATGCGAGAGTCGCCCCGAAGATGGAGTGTTGCACCGGGATTGGCTTGTGTACGAGGAGTCACCGAAGGTGGGTGTTGCACCCGAGTTACTGTGTCTACGAGGGGATTCGAAGATGGGTGTTGCACCGGGATTGGTGTGAGGAGTCACCAGAAGATGGGTGTTGCGCACGAGATTGGTGTGTATGAGGAGTCACCCTAGAAGATGGAGCGTTGGCACCACAGGATTGGTAGTGCTCGAAGTGGAGTCGCCCCAGAAGATGGGTGTTTGCACCGAGATTAGCGCGTCGGAGGGGAGTCACCCAGAAGATGGGCATGTGGAGATTATTATTTGTTCAAGGGGAGTCACTCCAATGATGTTGACTTTTTCTCTTGGGAGTCACCGCGAACTGGTGTTTTGATGGGGAGTCACCAGGGATTTTGACTTTTTACTTCGGGAGTCACCGCAAGAATTTGAAGCATTTTGATGGGAGTCGCCCCAGAGATGACTTTTTCTTGGGAGTCACCGCAACTGACTGTTTTTGATGGGGAGTCACCCAGATGATTTGACTTCTCTTGGGAGTCACCCCGAAGATTTGACTGTTTTGATGAAGTCGCCGCGATATGACTTTTTTTCTTTGGGAGTCAGCGGATATGACTTTTTCTTTGGGAGTCACCCGATTATGACTTTTTTCTTTGGGAGTCACCCGCGATTTTGACTTTTTCTTCGGGAGTCGCACAAATATGACTTTTTCTTTCAGGGAGTCGCGAATATGACTTTTTTCTTGGGAGTCACCAAGATTTTGACTTTTTTTCTTTGAGGAGTCACCCGCGAATATGACTTTTTCTTTGGGAGTCACCAGCAATTTTGACTTTTCTTTGGGAGTCACCCGCGAATATGACTTTTTTTCTTTGGGAGTCACCCGAATTTTGCTAATGCCTTTTAGAAAAGTAGTCCACTTTAAGATATGCTTTCATCCTGTGTTGTGCTTACAGTAGGCTGTGATTGATGATGGTCTGAGGTGAGACCCGATTTTTAGCAGAGGGATGTTTTGGCAGTCAGGGTCTTCAGGATGACTCAATGATTCGTGACTCGGATGAGGCGTGACCTTCGATTTGATGAAGACGTCTGTGAGAAAGGGCTTTTGGTGAAGATTCGCCATGGCGCTTTTTGAGATGATTTGCCCGTGAGAACGGGCTCTTTGAAGGTGGTTACACTTGAAGGTCTGCTTTCTGAGATGAATTTCTTCAATGAGATCTTGCCCACTGAGAAGGATTTTTAATGATTCCAAATGGACTCTTGATGGTGGAAGCGCCATGAGAAGGGCTCTTGGGTGGTTATGCCCACGAGAACGGACTTTTAATGATGACTTGCCCTTAAGAATGGGCTCTTGAGATGGTTTGCCAGGAAGGGGCTTCTTAATGATGATCCGCTAATGGGCTCTCGATGATGACTTGCCGCGAGAATAGGCTTTGTGATGGTTGCCCAAGAAGGGGCTCTTCGTAATTGTTTGCCCGGAGAGACTTTTGATGATGAAGCGCCCTTGAGAATGGGCTTCTTGTGAAGGTTTGCCTTTGAGAATGGGCTCTTGGAGATGGTTTGCCGCGAGAATTGGGCTTTTGTGAAGGTTTGCCCATGAGAAGCAGGCTTTTTGAGTGATGAAATTTGCCCATGAGGGCGGGCTTTTTTGAAGATGGGGCTAAAGAGCCACTGTGCTTGGAAAGTGAAGCGAGTGAAACTTTTTTCGGCAAGCATTGCTTGGGCAAAGGTGCTATCGAGGGGCTCTTTCGCACGATGTTGAGTAAGTTTTAAGAAAAGACTGATGAAGATGATGAAGGCAGAAAGTGCCACTTGCAAGGTTTGAACTTTTTGTCCAGATTTTGATTTGAGGAGCAATCCCCATGATCAGATTATGATCACCTGATTATTGTACCCTGTGGGGGAAACACAACACTCTAGGCATTTTGCATTTTATTCGATTATTGAAATTCTGCTTATGCATTATTAATCTTTTGTTGCACAAGTCCATCTCAGTTGGGGATGGAAGGGAGTGAGGATTTTTGCAAGGCTTGACAAGCGGATATGTATGGAGCAATTATCCTATGATGGATTGTGTATGGGATGACTGTGTATAATGGTGTATGGGTTGAACCCTCTCCTATGAGGAGGGAAATGTATGTAATGGTGTATGGATGATGCGACTGCAAGTCGGACGCTCCCGAGAGCGGGAGCGGCGACAGGGTTGATTGTTGCCGATAAGGACAAGGCGTGTCGCGCGCCCGAGGTAGCAAGCGAGACGAGAATCTGCGAAGAATGATCCCGACTTTGAAGAAGGATGACTAGGCGAAGGATGCGAAGCTCCGCTGATGATGCGGAGGCAAACCCAGGAAAGAAATTCGGTAAAGAGAGCTTCGAGAGGACAAGCTTAACAAAGCCCGCTTGGAGAGATTCAAATGCATCCCTATCGTGACAGAGTTATCTTGTGGCCAAGGAGGCGACTCGTCGTTTCATACCAGCCAATCAGTCGCTGGACAAGACTCGGAAATGTATATGTGCAGGGGCACATTTTTCGAAGGTGGGAATGGATCCCGAACTCGTGTATGACACTCTCGCTTTTGGGTTTGACTCTTTTGAGAGAGTATAAACATTGCAAGGTGTGGAAAAGTGTATGGAATCCCCTGCTGACCGAAACAGTGTTTGGCTCTATCTTCCTATGATGTAGAAAGAGAAGACTTGTCGAGACACTTGAAAATTTGTCCTATTCGTGATGATCACAAAGCTGCTTAAAACCCTTTATCGATGTTCGGATTATTCAAACACTAATCCTGATATGGACAAATATTTTGATTAATCATGGTGAGAAAACCAACTGATATCGAGAATCGAACTCGAAAAGATGGAAGGTGTATAGGGACGGCCCCTGAGGAGACCGGATTTTTCAAGATTTGTTTGTGATTTCGATCGGACCAATTATGGTTGCCTACGTTCCCCTCATTGACGAGGAGCTCAGGTCGCCGTAGTTCGGGCAAGTCCCGATAGAAAAGAGAACGAATGTTGAAATTTGAGGATCTGAGAACCTTTGAGGATTTTAAGGATGGGAGAGTTGAAGAACATGTCCCCTTGGAGTGTCGATGGAAGACACGGATGCGAAGCCCCAGTGGGACATCCACGGCCATGTTTGCCAGGAGGAGAAATGAAATACGCTCACATGAAGTGTCGAAGGGAAGGATTGAATTTGCACAATCTTTGATTGATGACTTTGAGCCAAGATGGATTTGGCTGCGATTTAAGCAAGCAACGAAGCATTAATGTGATTTAGATCTCGAGGACATTTGAATGAAATTACTATCTGGTACTGGAATTTGTGGCTGGGTTTCCGTGCTTCGATCGGCCATCGGGTAATTTTGGAAATGGATGACCTCTTAAGATGAGAGGTCGGCTGGGCCTTTTGCTGACTGAACCTCTAAAGATGAGAGGTTGGCTTTTTAGGGATGTGTTTGGAATTTCTAAGGTAAGGGAATTGATTGCCTCTAAGAATGAGAGGTCAAATTTTTGACTTTCACAAAGGCAAGGGAATATCCTCTAAAATTGAGAGGGATGGCTTGGGATTGGCCTTTAAGGAAATGGTAATATCCTCTAAAATCGAGAGGATGGCTTTGGATTGGTTTAAGGTAATGGTGAGTGGAAGTCCAAGCTATTGAGAACTTTTATGAACCTCGGAGGTTTTGGGTTCTTTTTTGAACATTGGAGAGCTTCTTCGAGAAGTCGGGGATTTTTGCTGAATGGTGAGGATCTAAAGTCCTTCTTTTGAAAAGCCTCTTGAGAAGTTGAGGACTCTTGCTGAATTGTGAGGATTTAAAATCTTTCTTCTTTTTTTTTTTTTTTTGAATGGCGAGGATCTAAAGTCCTTCTTTTGATGATTTGGGATGGCCTCTTTGAGGAGATGAGGACTCTATCTGAGATTGTGAGGATTTAAAATCCTTCTTTTGACAATTTGGAAGGCCTCTTTGAGGAATTGAGGATTATCTTTCCTTCCTTCACGACTTGAGTATTTTATGCATCGCCGACTCTCGAAGCTAACTTCTTTGGCGTTGCTTGGACTTCTCTCAATAAGGAGCGAAGGTGATGGCTAAACAGGGTTTCAAAACATGCCGATCTTGAAATGAAAGGATATTGTTTGGTGAGGGTGAGGTAATGGCTTTCCTATGGGTGAAAGGCTTCAACCGCAATCCCTACCGGATGACCTAAACGAAATTAAGTCTTCATTGCTTGCTTAAGCTTTAATTGAGGAAGATTCATGCAAATTCATCGAGCAACGAGATGATGAGGATGATGAAAGAAATGTGAGCATATGAGATGCAAGATGGGGAGTTGGTAAGCCCCAATTTGAGAAGGATATCAATTGATTTTCTCACTCCGATTAATTTAGACATGAGTCATTTCGAAGCATTAGTGGTTGAGCAGCACAAGTGATCATCTATGATAAGACCATTTCAATTAAGTGTAATGTGGGTGTGCTAGTGATGTCTCGAGTCTAGCAAGAAGAGAAACAAAGATTTTTATTATTGCAAAGCAAAAATTGGTCCAAAGTGGACTCGACAGACTCATGTCCGACAACGGACATTCTAAATCCTACGAGGACTCGGGATTCGACTTCTCTCGTCTTCAAATGGAGAAACTCCAGTGGCTAGCTACCACATTCTCTCGCGCCGAACATCTCGGATTCGAATCGTAGGGACAATCACTCTGTCCAACCGCCGCCGCCTCGGGAATATGGACCAACGAGCGCCGGAACGAGAGCGCACACCCAACTCGCCGTAGCTGGCAGAGGCGAAGGGGTGATTGGTAAGGTGGCGGAGGAGAGAACCTTGAGATTGTATGAGAGGAGGAGATGGACTCACGCAACATCTTTTTTTTTTCTTTTGTTTTTTTTTATTAATACTAGGAATGGTTGGAAAAGGGGGACACCTTCTTTTTCGCATTCTACACTATTCCCGGACCGCGGGTTCCGCCAGATTGCACTCCCTGACGGACAATCCCGACAGAGGTCATATAGGGCACGTGGAACCCACCAATCGAAAGGGAGAACGAACCTATGGGCATACGAGCCAAAACAAGTCAAACTCGGGGTTTTCAAAACCAAGTCCAAGTCAACGTCTAGACTCGAGAGGAGAGAGAGTCAAAAGTACATTTGAATGTACGAGACCGCAATTTGCAGGTAAAACCCTAGAAGAATTGGGCATGACCTCTCCTCATTTTGAGTTGAAAAATCCGGCATGGCCTCTCGTCACTTAGTGGCGAAATTTCGGCATAACTCTTGTTAGTATGCGCTAAGAATTCGACATGGTCCCGCGTTGACACATGTCGAGAACGCGTCATGACTTCTTACGAAGCCAAGTCGAGAAATCGATATGTACCTACGTCGAGATATGTAGAGGTCTTAACGTGTACTTACATTTGAATTATGTCGTAATTCCGACATGAAGAGGGAGAGTATGCCAAGATTTTTTGGAGACGAAGCATGACTCGGACTTTGTGAGAAAATTTTGAAAATCGAGTTTGGAACATGTTTTGAAAAGTATTTTGCCAAAAACCAACCGGTCACGGTAAAAAGTGTGTCACGGACAAGTGTTGGCTGACTCACAGACTAGGAGGACTTTAGGCGCTCAAGCGTAAGCGAAACACGTCACTGTCCGCGATGCCGTCCGTACACTCCTGGTTCTAACTCTATGTGCAGGTAGAGTGCGAGTAGTGTGAAGGTATCTTCTAGAAAAATATATTTTTTTGCTTTTTGTAAAAGATTTTTTGTTTTTTTTGTTTGTTTTGTTTTGTTTTTTTTTTTTATGGAAAAGGGGATGAAGGAAAATAACACACGCACACCCCACAGAGTATAATAATCAGGGATCAATAATTTGATCATGGGGGACTGCCCCACAATCACAACCTGTACAAAGAATTCAAATCCTGTAACTTGACCACTTATGTCGCGTGACACAAGACTGATGAGGTCAAATGTGTCGCGTGACATAAGGGGTCACATCATAATCTGAACAATAAACTGGGACCAGCCCCAGCCCCCAAGCACAATGCCATAGCTCAGCCCCAAGCACCCTAATGCAACAAAGCAGGAAGCTAAGAAGGGGAGGGAATAAAACGAAGCATTAAATACATTTATACACATATTATGTCACATAACAAAGCACACATATATGAATGAAGTGAATGTTGAACAATCACGAAAGTTTGACCCACTTTTGAAAATAGGTTTCAAGTCCCCAGCGGAGTCGCCACTGAATGAACGCTCGCCGAAAAAATATATGTAAAAGATAAAATATGATTTATCTTTGGGAGTCGCCACGCCGTTTTTAAGGAAAACATTGAAAAACCTTTAAAGAGAATTTGGGTCCAGGGGTCAGGTTACGTGTTGGGAAGAACTTGAGAGTTCACCCAACACGCCTCGTCCGTAGACGAGTATTTCTATGTTTAACATTCAAAACATTCAAAAGTGTGTGCAATTGTGTGAGACAATATATGTAATAAAATGCATTTGATGCTTCGCTTTATTAATCAAAATGAGGGATTACATCTTGTGAGCCTTTTACTGTGGGAGGCCACATCCCACTTACAATTAATGAAATTGAATTACAAGGCAATGGGTTGAGACAGTCTGTCCAAGGACTTTGGATGTCGTCCGACACATGACTGCTTAGGGCCTGGATGTCGTATGACACAGGATGTCCTGGTCAGACCCCCTCTACAAAGGGGGTGGGTATGCCACCAATACTACTCTTAGCACTGAGAGAAGTATTGTAACAATAACAAGTGAGTATTGTGAGAGGATCATATGGCTTTGTTGGCCAAATGTGAATGATGGGCCATCACCTCCTAACTCTAACAAAGAGGTAATCTGTAACAATGAAGAGGCCGAAATCAAAAGAGTATTGTGGGAAGGTCATGGGGTTTTGGTGACCCAATGTGAATGACCACATCTCTTGGGTCACAAATCAAAGAACCCTCGCTCCCTAACTCAACAAAGATGATCCAACACATTCATAAACCACGGGGGAAGGGATCTACACACAGATGAATGTGAATATAGACGATTCACACTCATCTTTGTATTTAAATCACAAACATCATTGCTCAAGCCATTGAATAACAGAGAATGGCCCAAAATGCATTATCAATATAATGGATACGACATTCAGATGCTAAACATGACAAGTTCAACCACGTCCGAAAACAGCTCCCAGCATAGCAATAGAGATATATACGTTGAAAATAGAGAAAGAGGATTAGAGCGTTACCCTCGTAGATCCACACCTCCCTATACCCCGTCGGTATAGGGAGTCTTCAATCAGCTCCGGAGCGTCGACTGGAAACGAGGACTTCTCAGCTTGAAGCTGTTAGGGGCGGTGCCGGTGCACGGCCTGAGATCTGGAACAGAGGAAACGGCGGTGGTGGACGGCGTTGATGGTCCAGAACAGGGGAAGGAGCTCGGTTTTGGGGGAGAGCTCAACCGGTTGATTTGGGTGGTGAACTCAACCGTGAGTTGGGTCGTTGTTTGGTTTGCCGGCCGATTTAGAACAAAGAAGCTCGGTTTTGATTTGGATAGAGGAGCTCGGTTTTGAAGGAGGTCGGCGATTTAGAAGACGAGGGAGATACCCACCTCTGTTGGAGGGCGGTGGTGGTGAGCGGTGGCAATGAATTGGGTGAGAGAATGGTGAGGAGGTCACCGTTGTTTGGGGGTCGCCGGTGAAGGGCGATTGAGAGTTGGTCTCCGGTGAATGGTTGTAGTGATCAAGAAGACCGATTGATTGGGGAGGGGGGCGCTCCCTCTGTAATTCCGGCTAGAGAGAGAGCCCAGTGGGAGAGAGAGAAGTGAGAGCGTTGCTTAGTGAGAAAGCAATAGCTTCTCACCCTCCTTTTTTTGTGCCGTGTCCCCCCCCCTTTGAAAATGAAGAAAATCCCCTATTTTATAATGTTTGGGGATAAAATTGGTAGTGTCGTATGACACCGGTTCGCTTTTAAGCAAAATGGGCCGAAGTGACTAAGGCCCAAAATTAATGAATAAAAATTAATAAAAATGGGCCCAAAACTAAATAAATGGGCAGACCCAAAAACACGAGTTCGGGTCGGGGTACTCACATGCCCCTCTTTATTGGACCTTTTTTCTCCAATTATCTCTCGCGCCTATTAGTATATAATCACAAAAAAGTGTTTTGAGAGTACTTAAGATGCTTCTATAGCGTGTGCAGGTTGAAGTTTGTTTATGATGATTTAAGCATAATGTTGAAAGTTGGCTCTTTGAGTGGAACATCCTGAAAATAGAATACTGGACTCTTTTAGCTGAAGGGAGGGGGAGTATAGCAGGTTGACATTCTAAAATCATTGATAAAGGTGTTGTAGTAGGAAGTGACCATATCAAAATTAGTTGCATAAGTCTAAGTTCCCTTTATTGCATGGAATGTGGAGCAATTCAAAATTTGTTTATAATATGAGTTTAATTCAACAGTAATGATATGTGTGATAAAGGTAGAGAAGAGACAATTTGAAATAAACAGGTTCATGAAGAAATTGTGTCTCTACTCTCTAGTAGGATATAACTGAGATATTATTGTTGAAGATGGTTTGAACATAGAGAGCGCCGAGTTATTAGTCTACTCTAAAAGTCTAAACCACCGGTATCCAGTCACCATATTGGGTGCCAACTAATCCGATTCGAGCCCAGTAGGACCATAAGGGAGCCAAAGTTCTCCCTTCCAAATTTTAACGCCGAGCGATTAGTGTGCCCAAAGAATAATGTTATTTGCATCAACAGAAATTCCAAAGGATGGGAAGGACCAAAATCTACACGCACAACAATAATGCGTAAGATTATGATTTATTGTTGCTTGGGAGAAAACTGAAAAGTAGCTTTCAGTATTTACAACTGGAAGGATTTTTGGAGCTGACGACCAAGTAGTTGGGACAGAAGCCGAGATGAGTTGAATATATCACTTTGGAGATATGCTTTGGCTAGTAAAGTTTACCTTGGCTATCTAAATTGAACAGACTGAACATCCTTATTGCACCTTCAGTATGATTAAATAATAGTTATGGCTGTGCCATTCCTTCACTCTTGAATAATATACAGAAAGGTGATTTCTGAATTACTTATTTATTTCTACATACCGTCCCGGAATGATGTTCGTACCTTTTTTTTGTTGTTTGTTTGAATGAACTTTGACAATAATTATAGATTAATTATCGTAATGAAAATCTAAATTATTATTGATAGTATGTATAATGGTGTGACCTTGAGGTCACGGTAATTCCTGGAAGCAGCCTCTTGCATTTATGCATTTATGCAAGGTAAGGTTTGCCTACATTTCACTCTTGTGGTGGGACCCTTCCCTTGACCCTCCCCATGCGGGGATGCTTTGTGCACCGGACTGCCCTTTTAATATGTATAATGGTGTACAAATAACAAATCTTAGAATTTCAATAGGATAATTAAATTAACCTATAATTATTGCTAAAAGTTCATTCAAAAAAACAAAAAAAAAAATGTGGGAACATCATTCCGGAAAGCTGGGACTTTTTATTTATTCATTTTGCTAAAGAAAGAATATGTTAGTGCTAACTTGATTTGGACTTTTATTATATTTTCAAAGGCTGGTTAAGTTTGTGCAAATATTGACTATTTCACATTCATTATAGTGATGCTTTAGGGTTATTCACAATTGTACTTCCCTCACACCCCTTGTCTTTTTTTCTTTTTCATGTGTAAATATAGGGTTCAAGCCTGCAAAACATATGGTTTTTTCTGGTCTTTATCCAGCAGATGGTTCTGATTTTGAAGCACTGAACCATGCAATTGAGAGACTGACATGTAATGATGCCAGTGTATCTGTTGCTAGGGAGAGCAGTACGGCACTAGGTCTTGGTTTCAGGTGTGTATCTATATGTTGTCTTCGAAATTCAACCCTAGTGTACTTATTTGGCTGTGTTTTTACTGCAGGTGTGGTTTCTTAGGCTTACTTCACATGGATGTTTTCCATCAGCGGCTTGAGCAGGTGTTCTTTTCCTTTTTTGCAATTGCATTGGAATGAAATAACTAGATAGGGTAATTAATCTGATGATTGTCGAAATCAAAAGTTGCTTCTTTGAATCTATTGTGTGTACGGAAGTGGTATGCATGATTGATCAAATGAGTCAGTAATTCTTGAGCATATTACCTTACGAGGCATTTTACTTTAGCATCTCTGCATTGTATGCTTCGGAACCTGCTGTGTGTGCCCTTCCTGTTGTTTTGAACCTATGCATTGGTTTTTCTTTGAAGCTTGGGAAAAAGGTTTCAAGACATTAAAACAGACTTAAAAATAGAAGTATTAATGGTTTGCAACATAGTTGTTGGATCACATGATATAAAATACACATCCTGCAGTTGATTGAAAATGAGAGGAAGCAATATCCTATCCTGTATCCTATTTCACAAAATATCCCGAGATACAGTGATGTATCTTCATTTTCACTGTTGTAACCTGTATGTTCACATATAACTCTTTATCTTTTGATATAGAATGGAGTAGAGGTTTCAGACAGATTTGTTTTGTAGCATCTCTAGTTTTGTTTTTCAATGAACTCAGCATATAGATTTGTTTTTGGACCTTAAAGGTATTATTTGGTTCTCAAGAATTCTAGCTTTTCTTAATTTTAGATGATTGTTGAGTACGCCATTAGCCTTTTGTGACTTTACCTAGAAATGCCACACTGTTGCTGTATAAAAGTTGCAAGAATGATTTCATAGTTCCATTATTTAAGCAGTAGAGTGGGGTTCCTGTCACAAAGCACATATTATTTGGACATACCTGTTGAAAGAAGTGTCCACTTCCAAAAGAAATTTGTCCCTGAACGAGTGCCCAATTCCTAGTCAAGTTATTGAATTTACCTTTATCAAACATCATGTCCTAATATGCACTTTCAATGATATATGATCATTAAGGGTATCTATGTATATCTGGCACTTTATGTGCTTAAAAGTCAACTTACCTAATTTCCAAGTAAAACTAAGAATGGACACATTTTGGGCGGAGGAAGTAAAACAAAGTACAAACTAAGCATCATAAAGAGGTTTAATTCATGGATTTCCTGCATGTTGAAGATGTGCTGATAGTATGTTCTTTTCATGTCTCTTCATTTTAAATTCATTGGTACCTATCTCAAATGTGAAATAGCCCTCCCTCCAGCCTAACAAGAAAAGTACATAGACTTTATCCTTTCAGGAAAGTTTGATTCAGAAAATCAGCTTTAATACCCTACTAGTTTGTGGATGAAAAAAACCAAGCTAAAAATTTGGCCACAAAATGACATGGGTATTCTAGAATCTGAAGGGTTTTCAACCATTTCTTAATGTGCATAATATATGTTAGAGAGTACATCTCTTTTTGCAACATATTGAGTAACGTATACTCCCTCCGTCCCATCCGAAAAGACACTTTTTTGGTCAATACAAGTTAACTTTGACCCAAACATTAATGCAAATATAAGCATCCTAATTAAAAGCTATAGATTGTTATTGATATCAATAACAGTTTTTAATATCAATAACAATTATTAGAATTTCATCAGGATGATTAGATTTGCATTAATTTTTGGGTCAAAGTTAACTTGTATTGACCAATGGTGCATTTTTTGGTGGGACGGAGGGAGTATGCTGGTAAATGAGAAAGATGCTGTAACTTTATACCCATTTCATCCTGGAATAGGTTATCTTGGACTTTACTGCTATATATGGTTCTAACAACAATTCTATGCATGTTATTAATGAATGATAGGAACATGGAGCTCATGTCATTTCTACTGTTCCAACTGTACCATACATGTTTGAGTATTCAGATGGGAGGTATGTTGCAACAGTGTCTATTAGTCATTTGAGGTTGGTTTTCACTTGCTTCTCAACCAATGCACACTGTTATGATTTTCAGTAAAGTAGAAGTTCAGAATCCTGCTGCATTACCCTCGAATCCCAAAACCCAAGTGACAGCTTGTTGGGAACCTACAGTAACAGCGACAATTATTATTCCTAGTGAGTAAGCTCTCAAAATCCCTTTTTGAGTTATTGTTCCTATCTCTCTGTAATTTGAATTTTTTCTTCTTTTGGCTGAATGGAAAGGAATTAGAAGCATTTATGCATTTGCTCTTTTTTTTTTTTTTTTTTTTTTAACTCCGTATGATACTTGAAGGTATGTAGGGGCTGTTATTACTCTTTGCTCTGAACGGAGAGGGGAGCAGTTAGAGTATTCATTTATTGATAGGTAAGTTATATATACATCAAGTTCACATGTGTAATGTACAAAATTTGTGTTCCGCCATAATGAGTTTACCTTTTGTTTGTTTTTGATATCTATGTCCAACATTTTTTTTGTACTCCACAAGATTGGTGCAACAACTATTGAGTCTTTTCGTTTTTGAATGCAGTCAGCGGGCCTTTATGAAGTACCGATTACCTCTAAGAGAAATTGTTGTTGACTTTTACAATGAACTGAAGAGTATCACATCAGGATATGCGTCATTTGATTACGAGGATGCAGAGTAAGTTTTTTTCTCCCTCTCTTGCTCCCCCAGCCCCACTCACCCAAATAAGAAAGAGAATACAAAAGAAGAAAATAAAAGAAACACACACACACACACATCAAAACAAACACCACCACCCACCCAGCAGGCATACATAATTATATACATATACCTACATCACACATACACCTGGGCAGTGCTTGCATCTGGGCCCTGCGACCCAATCACCTTGGTTGTGGAATCTCTCTACTCACTTGAGTCTCTTCAGGAAAATACTTACAAGCACTTTTTTTTTTTTTTTGGAGGAAATTCAATCTATTAATATTAATATGTACTCCCTCCGTCCCATCCGAAAAGGCACAAAGTTGGCCTTGCACGGGAATTAAGGAGAGTGTATAGTGGAATAAGTGTTGTGAGTATGAAAAGTGATGTAGGAGAGAGAAAGTGGGGTAGGAAATAGTTAATGGATAGCTATTGTGAGTATGACAAGTGGGTCCTACGAATAAAGAAGTATTAAAAATTTCCATTTTGGGAGTGTGCCTTTTTAAATGAGACACCCAAAATGGAAATTTGTGTCTTTTCGGATGGGAAGGAGGGAGTATTCATTATTTTCACAACGGATCTGGTCTACAGGTATCTTGCCTCTGATCTAGTAAAACTTGATCTCCTCTTGAATGGACAACCTGTTGATGCGATGGCAACTATTGTTCATAGATTGAAGGCACAACGTGTTGGTCGTGAACTTGTTGAGAAGCTGAAAAA
This sequence comes from Adenophora triphylla var. japonica, assembly GCA_022495995.1. Lineage (NCBI taxonomy): Eukaryota > Viridiplantae > Streptophyta > Magnoliopsida > Asterales > Campanulaceae > Adenophora > Adenophora triphylla. Next base: position 61,263 of record JAFEMH010007291.1, read on the forward strand.
GTTTATTGACAGGTTTGTCGTTTTTAAGATTTATTGTTACTGAAACTTTTGATCGTTGTAGAAGAGAACTGCTTATACTTTGTGATCTTTGGCAGACAAATGTTTGAAATTACTATACAAGCTGCTATTGGATCAAAGATCATTGCGAGGGAGACGTAAGTAGTATAATATTTTGGTTTAACAAAGATTACATAGTCACGAAAAATTACTTTTTGTGTTACATTTTTTTGGCTTTCTTAATTTATTAGATTCCGGAATCAGAAGTTAGTTTGTGGTGCTAAGGCAGCGCTAAACAGTTATGGTTCTTAAGTTGTTAGCTAAACAGCCCTATTTAGCCTCTTTACTGAGCTTTTGTGAGAGTAGGAAGTTTGTGTACTGGGGTTGGCTTTTGTTTCGAATGAATAAGGTGTTTGTAAGAAAATGAGTTTTATGATTTTCAGGATCTCAGCAATGAGGAAGAATGTTCTTGCAAAGTGCTATGGAGGTGATATTACGAGAAAGAAAAAGTTGTTGGAAAAGCAAAAAGAAGGAAAGAAAAGAATGAAGCGTGTTGGTTCAGTTGATATACCTCAAGAGGCATTTCATGAGCTATTGAAGGTGTCATAATAAAGTAAGTTGAGTTTTGTCATAACTGATCAAAGAAATTGTAAAATACAACTAGGAAAAGAAACATTAGCATGGCGTCTTAATTTAGCATTTGTCCTCTCCTCTTATACATTAAACAACAACAACCAACCTGCTGTTTTTCAACTTAATAATTTCAGTAGCCCTGGTTGTTGTTAACCATTACGCATACTTAAATATGTCAATTGCTCAACCAACCATTTCCTTGTGCTTAATAATTTCAGTAGCCCTGGTTGTTGTTAACCATTACGCATACTTAAAAATGTCAATTGCTCAACCAACCATTTCCTTGTGCTCCTCCCTCCCTCCCTCTATCTCTCAATGTTTAAACAATTTTTTATCCCATTATATATACCATCGTATATATACTCCCCCGTTTCACGATAACATTATTTTTCTCTTTTTTGAAGCTGATAAATTAATGGGAGAATGTCTCGTAATTTCTAAAGAAGTATTATAATGTCTCATCAGTAGAGGAGTAGTTATCTTCGGGTGAAGGATTGCTGTAGGTGAAAAAATCTTGGAGATGGTTTGCGTTGCTTCCCTTGAGTGAGACTAGGTTAGGCTCTCTTTGTAAATGAACGCATTCCACGCCAGTTGTCGTATCTGCTTGCCGATTCCAAGACCTTTGATTTCGTTGGTATAAGGGCTATGACTAGTACTCTCTAGTCGCAGGGTTCAAAAGAGCCAAGCGATAATTGTTAGATTTTGACATTTCATCGGTTTTGCAACATAGCAAAAGTAAACCCTTTACGGACCAATGCTATCATCCAAATTTTCCGGCATTTGTAGATAATCCAGATGATGATGTGATGGGGGATAGATCCCCTGCTAGAGTTCATTTTTTAATATATACTCCCTCCATCCCGCCCGACTTAGGACGTTTAGGTTGGGCACGGGAATTAAGGAAAAAGTGTAAGTGGGTGAATGTTGTGAGTATGAAAAGTGATGTAGGTGAGAGAAAGTGAGGTAGAGAGTAATGAGTGAAAATTTGTTGTGAGTGTAAATGTGGGTCCCATTAATAAAGTACTTTCCATTTTGGGATTGTCCTAAGTCGGATGGACGCTCAAAATGAAAAAATGTCCTAAGTCGGGCGGGACGGAGGGAGTATTATTTTCTGATTCAAAACTAAAGAGCTAGCTTTAGATCAACAAATAAAATGTAAAACTTCAAGAAAAATTGATGCAATTGATTCTTGCCAAAATCTCACAAAAAAACACGTTTTTCCTCGAGCTTAGAAAAAAAACGTGTTTTTAGAAGACGTCGACTCTTTCCCTCGCTTGCGGCGCCCAGAAAACCGAAATCCAAAATTCAGAAAATCGAAATCCAAAATTCATACATATAATCAATCACTCGTCATTTTAATCTAAAATCAAAATTCGCAGTCGAAATCAAAGATCGAAAATAAATTTCACAAGAAATTTAAACCCAAATATGGGTTTCCAAACCCAGATCTCGATTTCACAGATGACTCATATGGAAAAGCTCTGGTGGCTGGGGTGGTTACAGCTTTTACAGGCGGATGACAATGAAGAAATTAAAGAGGAGGCCGGTCGAAGGTGGGGTTGTTGGTCGGAGATGGAGAAGTAGGTTGGATTGGGATGGTGCAGGGGTAGAGGTTGCGTGATCCATAGGTCCCAACCCTTCTCCTAATTTCACCCTCTTTTTGAATCGATCAATTGATTGAATTGATCAAATAAATTGAATTGAAACAACGAATTTATATGTATGAATTTTGTCTAAATAATTGCCAGGGTTATGGTAAAAATGTACCAGTGCACGTCTAAAAAAATGCCAGTTAAAAGCTCTCTTTGTCCAGAAACTCAGTGCCAGTGCATGTGTAATAAAGTGCCAGTGCATGTGTAAAAAAGTGCCAGTGTTAGTGTAATAAAGTGTCAGTGTTAGTGTATCAAAGTGCCGGTGTTAGTGTAAAACAAGTGCCAGTGTTAGTGTAACAAAGTACCAGTGTTAGTGTAACCAAGTGCCAGTGTTAGTTTATAAAGAGACACTTAATATACATGCACTGACACTTTTTTACACTGACACTTTGTTAAACTGGCATTGACACTTTTTACACTGGCACTTTGTTACACATGCACTGGCACTTTGTGTACACTGACACTTTGTTACACATGCACTGTCACTTTTTTACACTGGCACTTTGTTACACATGCACTGGCACTTTGTCACACTGGCATTTTGTTAAACTGGCACTGCACAAACGAAAAAAACAAAACACGTTTTTTCTAAGTATCAGAAAAAACTAGTTTTTTATAATACCAACTCTTGATTCTTAGTTCAAGAAGGGAAATATATAAGAAATTGATTCAAGGAATTTAGTGGTATGAATTAATTAAGGGCATGCTAAATTTTAAAATATATACTCCCTCCGTCCCAATAAAAGCTTCACTAATTACCCATACAATATACCGCACAATATACCGCATACTTGTATTATATATACATATATATATATATATATATATATATATATATATATATATATATATATATATATATATATATATATATATATATATATATATATATATATGAATAATTTTTCCTTGATCAATATTATGACCTAAAAATCTAACTTGAGTTTGAAATAATTTCATTTTTGGTGCAGAAACCACCAAACCATTATGAATTATCAAATTCTTAAATATTTTCAAATGTTTAAAATGTTGTTCAATTGTTTTAGAAAATACTAAAACATCATCAATATACACAATTATAAATTCAGTGTAATGATTGAAAATATCATTCATAATATTCTGAAATTCAGAAGGAGCATTTTTTAAACCAAAAGGCATAACATTCTATTCATAATGTCCAAATGGGACAGTAAAGGCAGTTTTATACCTATCCGATTCACTAACTTGAATCTGTCAATATCCAGATTTCATATCAAATTTTGAAAAAATTAAAGCTTCATTTAATCTATCTAATAAATCCTTTTTATTAGGAATAGGATATATGATCCATTTTAACACTTTATTAAGTGGTTTATAATTTATTACTAATCTAGGAACACCTCGTTCCTTTTCAGCTGCATTATTTACATAGAAAGCAGTACAGCTCCAAGGAGATTTAGATTTTCTAATTAATTTTTTCTCTAATAGAGAATTAATTTCATTTTTACATAATTCTAAATACTCTCGGTTCATTTGAGCCGGTCTAGCCTTAAAAGGTATTTGTTTTTCATCAAAATTATCAACATAAGGTAGAGAAACAAAGTGTTTCTTTCTATCCCAAAAAGTATTGGGTAAATTATTACAAATTTCATCAGTAAATTGTTGCTCAATCAATTTAATTTGAGTTTGAATATTACTCTTTCTGAGCTGTTCATTAATATTCAAAATTTCTAATTCTTTCTTAAGAAAACATAATTGTTTTTCTTTATTTAGAAGAATATCCCTTACTTCATTAAGCATACGGGTCTGAGGATCTGTGATAAATTCAAATATGATTTCTTTACCATCTATTATAATAGATATTCCTGTTGGGTCAATATTAATTATTGACATAATTTTATGCAAAAAAGGAGTTCCCAATATAATTTTATGGGTAAGACCTTTTACCATAATAAAAGAAGTAGGTAAACAAATATTTTGATTACAAATATAAGCATCAGATAATTTGTATTTTACTCTTAATTTATCTCCTCCTGCTTGGGTAAGAGATTGAGTAGTTTTTGAAAAATATTTAGTATGAATAATTTCTTCTTGTAAACAATTTAAATCAGCACCACTATCAATAAGTGCTACTTCATTTTCTAATATAAAATCTCTGTTAATTACAAGTGTTATTTTCACAAATCATTTTTGTGATGTAACTTGGTCTAAAAGATTTAAATATCCCTTTAAATCAGTATTACTAATAGAAGCAACATTATTATTACTTGCAGAAGCATCCTCTTGAATTTCTTTTAATTTAAGAGATTTTGTTTCTAACAAGGTCATTCTTGTTGATAGAGATTCATTATTTTGTTTAATCTGAGATATTTCAGATTTTAACAAGTTTATTTCTCTTTTTAAATCATTAATAGAAACAGGTGTTTCTTTAACATTAGATTGTTGGAATCTATGTAAAACCTCACTTAATTGGTAAGGCGCTTCAACTATCAAATATGATTCTTCTTTGATTAAGATTTTAAGGATTTTTTCTTTTAAATTAGGATCCTTAATTGTGTCTATCATTTTTAATGCATTTTCTTGATCAGTATTTAGAACATTTAATCCATGCATATCAACTATAGATTTCCAATAACTTAATTCGTTACTTAATTCGTTACATTGACAATTATTATTAAGTTTCTCTAACTCTTCCTCCCCCGAAGAAGTTTCTTCCACTATTTCGAAATTATTATTAGAAGATTTAATTATCCCTTTAAATCAGTATTACTAATAGAAGCAACATTATTATTACTTGTAGAAGTATCCTCTTGAATTTCTTTTAATTTAAGAGATTTTGTTTCTAACAAGGTCATTCTTGTTGATAGAGATTCATTATTTTGTTTAATCTGAGATATTTCAGATTTTAACAAGTTTATTTCTCTTTTTAAATCATTAATAGAAACAGGTGTTTCTTTAACATTAGATTGTTGGAATTTATGTAAAACCTCACTTAATTGGTAAGGCGCTTCAACTATCAAAGGTGATTCTTCTTTGATTAAGATTTTAAGGATTTTTTTCTTTTAAATTAGGATCCTTAATTGTGTCTATCATTTTTAATGCATTTTCTTGATCAATATTTAGAACATTTAATCCATGCATATCAACTATAGATTTCCAATAACTTAATTCGTTACATTGACAATTATTATTAAGTTTCTCTAACTCTTCCTCCCCCGAAGAAGTTTCTTCCACTATTTAGATTAAAAAAGAATCATAAACCTTGGACTGAGGAACATACTCAAGCAGTTAAGGTAATTAAATCTAAGGTTAAATGTTTACCTTGTTTGTCTTTGGCAAATCCAAATTATTTTAAAATAGTAGAAACGGATGCTTCCGATATAGGATATGGAGGTGTTCTAAAGCAAGTAAATCCTGAGAATTCGAGAGAAAGGTTAGTCAGATTTACTTCGGGAAAATGAAATCCCACTCAGTTGAAATATTCAACTATTAAGAAAGAAATGCTTTCTGTAATTAAATGTATCTCAAAATTTCAGGATGATTTATTAAATCAAAAATTTTTACTAAGAATTGATTGCAGTTCAGTAAAATCTATTATTGAAAAAGATGTAAAAAATCTTGTGGCAAAGCAAATTTTTGCAGGATGGCAAGCTCAATTATCTGCCTTTGAATTTGATATTCAATATATAAAAGGAGAAAATAATTCTCTTGCTGACTATTTAACAAGAGAATTTTTACAGGGAAAATGACTACCCCTAATAGGGGAAGAGGTCGCGGTAATGGCCGTGGTCGAGGCAGAATACCTTATCATTATAATGAAGTACCCACTGTTCCTATAATAGGATATCATGCGGTACCAAATGTTCCGATGGCAATCAAGCCAATATACCCAGCTAGGTCAGGAAATATGCAGCAATCTGCACCTGCACCAAGTAAGAAGGAAGAAAAGGCTTCCACCTCATCATCTAATACGATGATATCTTATAGAGATATGACAATTGCTGAGAATACTCAGGAGCAGGAATATTATGAAAATCCAATCACAGAATTTGTGATGTATATTGAGGATGAGGACCTCAAAATTACCAGAAATGATGCCTGGTCAATTAAGACCAGATACCTCGAATCAAGAGGTTATCCAGGCCTCCATGGGCAAGCAAGACCTAATTTGGAAATATTGCTCTTAGTTACTGAATCAGTAACAATTACTCATCACTACAATAGTAGTAGTGAAGAAAAATTTATAAACTATAGCAAATGCCACATCAATAAAGTTTTGCTCCCTAGAGAGTGGGGATTATATTCCAATGGGAATAAAGCGGTAAAAATAACTGAAGGCCAATATGCCTATTTTAATTATTGGGATTATATCCAAGCATTTTCAAAGGTTTTTTATTATCAAAACCCCAAGAATAAATATTCTTGGTTTTTCTCAATAAATCCAGAATTCTGGAATAGCCAGTTTCAAATTGGTTTTATAACTGGTGGTCAAAATTTGGCCCTTCTTTGGAAATTTTACCAAAGGAAATTGGGGATTTATATAATCCTTGGTGTGACAATAGTCCTCTAGTTGCACAATTGCAAACAGAGAAATTAATTTATGGACAATGTCCTTTTATATTCTTTGCCAGATTTCAAATTCCATGGATTTGGAGATGGACAATATCCATCGCTCATGATGATCTTGATATACCAATTTTACAAAGAAATTTCTTTTTTAAATGGTGGGGTAGAATGAGTGAGGAAGATTTAAAAAATTTGACAGTTAGAATTCAAAGTGTTATTAATGAGGACCGTAATAAGGAGTCTAAAGAGCAAAGCTTCCAGCCAGGCTCTATGAATAGCCTAAAAATCTATTTTCAGAGAAAATATCCAAAAGAATCCGAGGAAAAGATAATGGTGAAGGTTCTGGATCATATGAAGAATCAATTCCTCTCAGCATTTCCCAATCAAAGGGCAAAGGATGATGATTCTATGAAAACAGTGTCATCACATGGGTCACTTGACTCTATTAATTCTTTCAATTGTCTGGCAGGCGAAGCTCAGCCTGAACCCACTCAAGAAGATATTTGAGACTCTTTAATAGAGGCAATTTCGCAACAAGCTAAGGCTGCCGAAAAGGGGAAATCTCCAGCAAAAGATTAAGGTGAAATGGCCAACAATCCTATCAAGTATGCCTTCAGTAAATTAAACCTGAAGGAAATACAGCTCCGAAAAGAAATCAAGGAGCTTGATGAAGAAATAAAAAATGAATTAAGGAAAAATTCAAATAGGTGGACTAATTTGGTTACAGCCCTGGATAATGTGAGATGGCTAAAAAACAAAAGATTAAATTAATATATCTCCAGAGAAAAATGATGCATCTTAGAAAGAATATTACGGCATGAAAGTCAAGCCGCCGCACTCAATCATGTCGGCAGATGAAGACAATGGACTTTAAGCAATAATGGTTGCTTTGGACAGCAAGAATCTTGCTTTATTAAAGAAAAGTAAAGTAGTTTGTTTTCTTTTAGGAAAGTCATTATTGATAGTGACGATGGGGCCCAATGTGTACCCGACTTCAATAATGTCCACTACTTTTGTAAAAGTTGTTTGTTTTATTTCTTTTGTAAATGAGTGGTGTCCAGAATGGACAAGTGTCTGTAATAGTGTCCTCTCTCCATCTATATAAGGAGAGCTTGTATTCAGTTGTAAAGAGGCTTCGAATTACGTTTTGAAATTAATAGAAAAAATTTTCTTTCATTCTCTCTCTCTAAAAAATTCACTCTCTCTCTCTTTACAAAATTCACCATCTCCCATCAAAGTGGTATCAGAGCCTCTTACTCCATTTGGGGCCGGTGAAAGGTACTATTCCTTTCTTCTTAATTAATGTTTTATTATATTCTGTAATTAATTCCTGTATATATTTAATGTGCTTTAGTAGCTAAATTGTGGTGGCTGGCAGGAGATGTAGACTAAGCTAAGTATGTAAAAAAAAAGAGTAAAAATGGAAATGTTTTTAGTGTTTTCTTAAAGGTTCATCTTTTATGCCGTACATGCCGAGGATGGCGAAAGGCTATTTGTTGGATGAACAAGAAAAAGAAAATTTTTGCTAAAAATATTTCGTCCATCTTTGATTTTGGAATTTATTCCGTCTATTCCTTCGGGTTGATAGTTAAATGAGCAATTCGTTCGTTGGATTTCTTCCGTCTATCCCTTCGGGTTGATAGTTGAACGAAGAACTTGTTTGCAAAGATGACCAAAAAGATTGTACTTTTTTGTCATTTACTTTTCAAAGTTAATAAGACATACTTAGCAAGACATCTATTATTCGGCCAACCACATCAAGCTTATGATGAATATGGATGATAATGATCATCATGATGAATTAATAAAGAATGCAGAATTAGTAGAATATCCTAAAAATTTGGATAAATTGAACAAATGGGTAATCCCATCTGTTCCTTCAAATCAAATTTATAATATTGGATTGTTTGATATGAGATCTAGGTTTGCTATTAAAACCCTAGAGCAAACAATTAGAATATCTGAAAATACTCAAACTATTAATTTATTGAGTAAAAAAGATTTGATTCCTTTTAAAAATTATAAATTTATCCATATAGGATTAGTGAAAATTGCCTTCAAACCCTTGACATTATTAGGGGTTAATTCCAGTATAATGGCATATGTTAGAGATGGTAGATGTAGAGACTTCAAGCCTTCTTTAGCAGCTTTAATTGAAACTAGTCTATGCCATTGACCAGTTTGTTTTGATGAGTCGGTCTGGGGAGAAACGCGTTTCTCCGTCGCGTTTGGAGAAACGGGGCTAAGTATGTCGCGCGACATACTTAGCCAGTTTCTGGATATCCTTTCCAAAGCTTCTGGATATCCAGAAGCTTGAATATGGATATCCAGAAGCTTTGGAAAGGATATCCAGAAATCAAATATTTTTTCTGGATATCCTTTCTAAAGCTTCTGGATATCCAGAAGCTTGAATATGGATATCCAGAAGCTTTGGAAAGGATAGCCAGAAAAAAATATTTGGTTTCTGGATATCCTTTTCAAAGCTTCTGAATATCCATATTCAAGCTTCTAGATATCCAGAAGCTAGCTTCTGGATATCCATATTCAAGCTTCTGGATATCCAGAAGCTTTGGAAATGATATCCAGTTGTTGTGGCTAAGTATGTCGCACGACATACTTAGCCCCGTTTTTCCATATGCGACGGAGAAACGCGTTTCTCCCCAGATTTTGTGTATTTTGATGTATCTCCTAATTTGACTCTATCTTTATCTGATAGTAATTTATTTGATGCTATGCAATTAACCATTCATACTAGTGGTTATAATTTTAAACAAGGAAGTGAAATAATAGCAATATGCTATAGGATTTATTATAAGGTTTTACATACTTTAAATCCAAAAGTGAAACAAATATCGTTTCCAGGAACTACTACGGTAGTCCAAACGAATTTATTAACTTTTAACATAGCAACCAATAGGTTAATTAAGTGGAATGAAATAAATTTCCCCACGACTTGGTCCCTTCCACAGGAAATAGAACCTGAATCAAAATTAAATAATCAGATAGATCAAATAATTCAAACATCCGAAGGAGATGTAGAAATTAAATTTAGTTCTCAAAGGACTATAAAATTACCTAGGTCAATGTCGACTAGGTATTCCTCCTCTAGTGAATATTATAATATTTCTAATGAGTCTTTTAGAGCTTCAACTTCTCAGATGAGAGAAGAAGTTGAATCTGTAGAAGAAATAAGAATAAGTCAAAATAATATTCCAGAAGGAATTTATAATAAAGTAGAAAACAAGAGTAGGCAATCTCCCACTCAATCTGAAATGAGTTTTCATATTTAATGGATTATTCGCTAGGAAGTCATATAAGAGGAATTCTTAATAGAGAATTTCAAGAAGATGACAATAAATGGTTTCGTGACTGGTATTTTAATAGATACTCTCACGAAGAATTAATGGAATTTAAAAATAAATATTATGAGTATTTAGAGAAAAATCAGAAACTTACATACTTTGTAAAATGGTTTTTAAATCATCACATAGATGAAATAGGTAATGAAATCTTAGTAATTCAAAGGACTTGGAAAACTAAGATAGGGGAAACGGTTAAGTCACCTTTTCCACCTGAACAAGCTTTTTGTCTAAATAAAGAAATTGAGGCTACTGCCTATGAAAGTTTGAATAAACTTGAAAATATTTCATTAACAATTAGAGAATTGAATGCTCTAGTTAAACTTCAAAATTATACAAATACCTTTTTGGTCTGCTTAGGTGATCAATTTGTATGACTAGAAAAAGAGTTGATATCTCTTAAAGATACAATTAACCAACAAATGGATCAACAAAGAATAATAATTGATCAATTAAATCAATTAAATAAAGTAAATCAAGAAGAGTCATGTTCATCTGTTCAAACAGATGTTCCTATGATTCAACCTCCTATCCCAGTGGAAGGATTTAAAATGGAGGATAATACTAATGAATTTGTAAAAATTTTAGAGAAAAAGTTGAGAGATTTGAATCTCAGTGTCCTTTCTAAAGAAGGAACATTAAATCAGAATGAGTCTTCTGAAAATGATGAGACTGAGATTGAAATCCGATCTGAATCTTCAGAAGAAACTAATGATATTAATCAATTAACTAATATGTTTGTTGATTTAAACACTAATAATAATATTAGTGAATTAAATCCAATTTATGCTCCTAAACCTCTTGATAAATATCTATTAATATATAAAAGTTGAAGTCATTAGGACTTCATTTTCCCACTCACATTTGGAACATTCTGGAAGCCACTGTCTTAGCGTTACTTATTCCGGCCGCTCAATCTTCTTCTCTCTCTCTCTCTCTCTCTCTCCTCCCTTGCGTCACTCCAAACCCTCTATCTACTTTATCCCCTTTCTCTTTCTCTCCAAACACTCCATTTCCACATCGCCTCCTCCTGTCCCACATCCCTACTCTCTCTCTCTCTCTCTCTCTCTCTCTCTCTCTCTCAATCTCTCCCGTTCACAACCGCCGCTGTCACCGGCCTATCCGTTTCCGGTCATCGCTTTTCATTCCTTTTCGTCGCCGTTTCCTCCTATTCCTCAAGCACTATCGGGATCAAGGGTTTGGTCCGTACAGTCATGGACCCCCTTTCACTTTCACCCCCTTTGCTCTGAAACCACAAGAGGTAATAAACTCAATCTGCATGAATTCTAGAGAATCAATTTTGTATTTCTAGCTTAAATTGTGACATGAATGTATCTACGGTTGATTTCATTATCATTTAATTGAATAATTTGTATGTAATTGCTTCAATTTCATTTCAAGAACCTTAAATTATTTGTGGGTTTTTGCATATAATTGTGAAATTCTCATGAATGTCAGGCGACAAGGGCGAAAGAGCTAGATGAGATGTTCCCTGTTATTGACCCTAAAGCAAAGCCCACTGCTAAAGCCAAGATTTTAATAGCCTTCTATAGAAGCAGCTCAATCACCTGGGGTAAAAAAGAAGAATTATGATCTATAGCTCATTGACTTAAATTTGAAATTTTTCTCGATGTTTATTGTTGCCACGAATTATAGGAATGCCGGCTTTGATCCCGCAAAATTCATGGTAGACCCATATGGCAATGTTCGTATTTCCATGCGGATGCGCTGTCTCCTCTTGCTTGGGATATCGATCATTGGTTCCCTTGCTCAAGTAATGATCTATATCTCCCTACTATTATTCTCGTGTGTCACCGTGCGTATATTTAAATGTAAAGAAACAGATTGGGATGTGGAACAATTTAAGAAACACTCCCTCCGTCCCCGTAAAAAATATCCCTTTTGAAAAGTGTCGGCTCTTAGCGAGGCGCAATCCTCGTATAGAGCAATTCTAGAGAAGATGATTCGAGATGCAATGCACCAGCAAGATCATTAACAATCACATTTGGTTAAAGAGACAGCTGTGAGTTTTCGTATTTGTTCTAATTTTTTTATTTTTTTCTTGCAGGAGTGTTGTTTATAAGGAACAAGTGAGGTTGAATCAGCGGCAAGTAATGCTCTCATGGCACGACTTGAAGCTCGAAAGCTATTTGTGATTCGTCGGAGAGGGAGCTTCACAAGAAATTCAAGCGAGATAGATGAGCTCGAGAAAAAGATTAGGCCAGAATGGGAGCAACCAATAGCACAATTAGAGAAGAAAACGGAAGGGTCTTTGCAGGAAGGTAAAGATGAGAACAATGCATTGGACCTGCCCGAGATCGATTCAAGGACACTTTTACACAAGGAACTTAGAGAATTCTTGGAAGAGGAACATAAAGCATCGAAGGTGTTCATCTCGGAATGAAGAAAGAAGGGAAAAGAGACTCGAAAAGGGACGAACAATTTAAGAAACACTCCCTCCGTCCCCAAAAAAATATCCCTTTTGAAAAGTGTCGGCTCTTAGCAGAGGCGCAATCCTCGTATAGAGCAATGCTAGAGAAGATGATTCGAGTTGCAATGCACAGTAAGTTCAGTAACAATCACATTTGGTTAAAGAGACAATGAGTTTTCGTATTTGTTCTAATTTTTTTATTTTTTTCTTGCAGGAGTGTTGTTTATAAGGAACAAGTGAGGTTGTAATGCTCTCATGGCACGACTTGAAGCTCAGAAAGCTATTTGTGATTCGTCTGGAGAGGGAGCTTCACAAGAATTTCAAGCAGAGAGATGAGCTCGAGAAACGAGATTAGGCCGAATGGGAGCAACCAATAGCACAATTAGAGAAGAAAACGGAAGGGTCTTTGCGGGAAGGTAAAGATGAGAACAATGCATTGGACCTGCCCGAGATCGATTCAAGAACACTTTTACACAAGGAACTTAGAGAATTCTTGGAAGAGGAACATAAAGCATCGTAAGCCGTTTCATCTCGGAATGAAGAAGGAAGGGAAAAGAGACTCGAAAAGGGACGACAAGTAGTAGATGATATTTGCGAAGTGAATTATGAGGAAAGTGATAACCCAATAGTAGTCATGGCAGAGGACGAAACTATAATCGAGGACGAACTTCAAAAGCTGAGATTAGGAGAGGGAATGCCGTTTGACACCCAATTCCCAGCTCATGAACCAGAAGGAGAGGAGGACGATGAGAGCAGAAAGCAACGTGGAAAAGGAAATGTAGAGAAGTGGCTTTGGATGTTGTTGGAGGGAACTGACGAAGATGGTCAAATTGCCGAGGGAAATGTCGCAAGACCGATGAAATCATCGAAAGCCGAATCAAATACCCACGTAAGGAAATCAAAATCTTGAGGTTTCCAGAATCATCAGATGCAGAGGAAATGGAGCATGTGAGTGGGGATAACTGGAAGAACAATATTCAAAACAAAGATGCCACCAATGAGCAAGCAGAGATTGTTGAGTCGGAAGCCAGAAAACTACACTTAAAGGATCCTCCATACAAATTATCAGTGAAAAGCAATGGATATGAAACGGATTGTGCTAGATCAGAGAAGAGTGGGAAGATGCTCAAGAGGTCTGAAAGTGCTAGATCGTTTCGAATGATCCCATCTTCTCCATCTATAATATTGGGCATGAGAAAGGGGGTGGATTGCATGGGCAAGAAGCCATTGGTAAATGACGATGAGAGTGAGGGTGACAAGAATGGAGCAAGTAATAACTTCTTTAAATCATCCATTAAAACAATCAAGAAAGCAGTGAAGATATAGATCTTATGAAAGCAGTAAAGAAACTACATCATTCTTTTAGCTAAATAAATGTGTGAATTGTGTGTTTATGATTGATTTGTGCATAATGTTTTCTTGTGCCAGATTTGTAATAACAGCTTGTTGTTTTAGCAGAAGTTTGAATTTTGCTTTTAGTCATAACTTTTTTTAACAGGTAAGGACAATTTGAATTGTATTCTAAGTCTAAAGTTGCCTTCCTCACGTACCAGAAATCATTGCTGCCAACATGTAACCCAAACTTAGTTTTCACTGCATACACTTGAACCGTACCATTAACCATCTAATCTCTTCTAGGCATTTTATCAAACACCATCTGAGCAATATGCACATCTCCACAAACCATTTTTGGACAATAACAACTACAAATTTTGATAAAATGGGATCTTGATACATGGTTCCGATTCCATTATGAATATTTTTAATGACATTTTAGCAACTTTTTTTTATTTAGTTTTCGTTATTTCTTACCGTTTGTTGGTTGTGCGTTTAACGCACGGGTGTTATACTAGTTATTATCAAAGACCCTCGCCTCAAGATCTTCTTTTTGAAGAACCTGAGCCATTCCAGAATTCTTACTCTGGAAAAGCCATTTATGAATGGAATATTGATGGCTTGAATGATAAACAAATATTAGATGTAATACATAGAATAATGATGTATTCTACTGTCTGTAAGCAGCATGGTAATAGTGATACTGCCATAGCAAATTTTGTTATAACAGGTTTTGTAGGTCAATTAAGAGGCTGGTGGGATCGTTATCTTACGGAACCACAAAAAATAGAAATAAGAAATCATAAAAAGTAATAAAAATTGAACCAGGTAGTACAATGGTCACTACTGAAGAAGATGCAGTGTATACATTGTGTCTTGCTATCCTACAACATTTTGTAGGAAATACCATTCCAATCGCTGAGAAGTTGCATACACTTCTTCAAAACCTAAGATGTTCATCTTTAACCCATTTTAGATGGTATAAAGATACATTTTTATCTAGGGTATATCAATTAACAAACCCTAATTCAACCCATTGGAAATCTAAATTTATAGATGACCTTCCTCATCTTTTTGCTGAAAAGGTTCGGCAATCTTTAAGGATGAAGAATGATGGTATAAATATCAATTATGCTGAATTAACTTATGGACAACTAATTAGTAGTTGTATAAATGAAGGATTAGCTTTATGTAATGATATTAAACTAAAAAATCAATTGAAAAAACAAAAATTATCAGAAAAGCACCAATTAGGTGAATTCTGTGAACAATTTGCTTTTGATTTAGGAAAATCTTTAATACTTGAGAAAAAGTTTAAAATAAATAAAAAACATAAAATTTTTTATAAGAAAAATAAATCTTTTAAAAACAAAGAAAATTATTATGAAAATCCCCATAAAAAGAATTATAAAAGGCGATATTATAAGACTAAGCCTAAACAAAAGGGTAAAGCTTTTATGCCAAAAAATGGAAAAAGAAAAGCCAAAAAGCTTGAAATAAGTTGCCATAAATGTGGTAAAATTGGTCATTATGCTAATCAATGTTGGACTAAAAAAGCCCTAAATGAAATAGAAGATGAACAATTACGTTCACAATTAAAAAAGATATTGCTTGTTAATTCTGAAGATGAAGTAGAATCTTCTAATAATAATTTCGAAATAGTGGAAGAAACTTCTTCGGGGGAGGAAGAGTTAGAGAAACTTAATAATAATTGTCAATGTAACGAATTAAGTAACGAATTAAGTTATTGGAAATCTATAGTTGATATGCATGGATTAAATGTTCTAAATAATGATCAAGAAAATGCATTAAAAATGATAGACACAATTAAGAATCCTAATTTAAAAGAAAAAATCCTTAAAACCTTAATTAAAGAAGAATCACCTTTAATAGTTGAAGCGCCTTATCAATTAAGTGAGGTTTTACATAGATTTCAACAATCTAATGTTAAAGAAACACCTGTTTCTATTAATGATTTAAAAAGAGAAATAAACTTATTAAAATCTGAAATTTTTCAGATCAAAAATAATAATGAAGCTTTATCTACAAGAATGACCTTGTTAGAAACTAAATCTCTTAAATTAAAAGAAATACAAGAGGATGCTTCTATAAGTAATAATAATGTTGCTTCTATTAGTAATACTGATTTAAAGGGATATTTAAATCTTTTAGACCAAGTTACATCACAAAAATGATTTGTGAAAATAACTCTTGTAATTAACAGAGATTTTATATTAGAAAATGAAGTAGCACTTATTGACAGTGGTGCTGATTTAAATTGTTTACAAGAAGGAATTATTCCTACTAAATATTTTTCGAAAACTACTCAATCTCTTACCCAAACAGGAGGAGATAAATTAAGAGTAAAATACAAACTATCTGATGCTTATATTTGTAATCAAAATATTTGTTTACCTACTTCTTTTATTATGGTAAAAGGTCTTACCCATAGAATTATATTGGGAACTCCTTTTTTGCATAAAATTATGCCAATAATTAATACTGACCCAACAGGAATATCTACCATAATAGATGGTAAAGAAGTCATATTTGAATTTATCACAGATCCTCAGACCCGTATGCTTAATGAAGTAAGGGATATTCTTCTAAATAAAGAAAAACAATTATGTTTTCTTAAGGAAGAATTAGGAATTTTGAATATTAATGAACAGCTCAGAAAGAGTAATACTCAAACTCAAATTAAATTGATTGAGCAACAATTTACTAATGAAATTTGTAATAATTTACTCAATGCTTTTTGGGATAGAAGGAAACACTTTGTTTCTCTACCTTATGTTGATAATTTTGATGAAAAACAAATACCTACTAAGGCTAGACCGGCTCAAATGAACCGAGAGTATTTAGAATTATGTAAAAATGAAATTAATTCTCTATTAGAGAAAAAAATTAATTAGAAAATCTAAATCTCCTTGGAGCTGTACTGCTTTCTATGTAAATAATGAAACTGAAAAGGAACGAGGTGTTCCTAGATTAGTAATAAATTATAAACCACTTAATAAAGTGTTAAAAGGATCAGATATCCTATTCCTAATAAAAAGGATTTATTAGATAGATTAAATGAAGCTTTAATTTTTTCAAAATTTGATATGAAATCTGGATATTGGCAGATTCAAGTTAGTGAATCAGATAGGTATAAAACTGCCTTTACTATCCCATTTGGACATTATGAATGGAATGTTATGCCTTTTGGTTTAAAAAATGCTCCTTCTGAATTTCAGAATATTATGAATGATATTTTCAATCCTTACACTGAATTTATAATTGTGTATATTGATGATGTTTTAGTATTTTCTAAAACAATTGAACAACATTTTAAACATTTGAAAATATTTAAGAATTTGATAATTCATAATGATTTGGTGGTTTCTGCACCAAAAATGAAATTATTTCAAACACAAGTTAGATTTTTAGGTCATAATATTGATCAAGGAAAAATTATTCCTATAGAGAGAAGTATTGAATTTGCTTCTAAATTTCCTGATGTCATAAATGATATAAAACAATTACAAAAGTTCTTAGGTAGTCTAAATTACATCTCAGACTATTATGCTAATTTGGCTAAAGATACAGCTATACTGTATTCTAGATTAAAAAAGAATCCTAAACCTTGGACTGAGGAACATACTCAAGCAGTTAAGGTAATTAAATATAAGGTTAAATGTTTACCTTGTTTGTCTTTGACAAATCCAAATTATTTTAAAATAGTAGAAACGGATGCTTCCGATATAGGATATGGAGGTATTCTAAAGCAAGTAAATCCTGAGAATTCGAGAGAAAGGTTAGTCAGATTTACTTCGGGAAAATGGAATCCCACTCAGTTGAAATATTCAACTATTAAGAAAGAAATGCTTTCTGTAATTAAATGTATTTCAAAATTTCAGGATGATTTATTAAATCAAAATTTTTTACTAAGAATTGATTGCAGTTCAGTAAAATCAATTATTGAAAAAGATGTAAAAAATCTTGTGGCAAAGCAAATTTTTGCAGGATGGCAAGCTCAATTATCTGCCTTTGAATTTGATATTCAATATATAAAAGGAGAAAATAATTCTCTTGCTGACTATTTAACAAGAGAATTTTTACAGGGAAAATGAATACCCCTAATAGGGGAAGAGGTCGCGGTAATGGCCGTGGTCGAGGCAGAATACCTTATCATTATAATGAAGTACCCACTGTTCCTATAATAGGATATCATGCGGTACCAAATGTTCCGATGGCAATTAGGCCAATATACCCAGCTAGGTCAGGAAATATGCAGCAATCTGCACCTGTAACAAGTAAGAAGGAAGAAAAGGCTTCCACCTCATCATCTAATACGATGATATCTTATAGAGATATGACAATTGCTGAGAATACTCGGGAGCAGGAATATTATGAAAATCCAATCACACGTAATTTGTGATGTATATTGAGGATGAGGACCTCAAAATTACCAGAAATGATGCCTGGTCAATTAAGACCAGATACCTCGAATCAAGAGGTTATCCAGGCCTCCATGGGAAAGCAAGACCTAATTTGGAAATATTGATCATAGTTACTGAATCAGTAACAATTACTCATCACTACAATAGTAGTAGTGAAGAAAAATTTATAAACTATAGCAAATGCCACATCAATAAAGTTTTTCTCCCTAGAGAGTGGGGATTAAATTCCAATGGGGATAAAGCGGTAAAAATAACTGAAGGTCAATATGCCTATTTTAATTATTGGGGTTATATCCAAGCATTTTCAAAGGTTTTTTATTATCAAAACCCCAAGAATAAACATTCTTGGTTTTTCTCAATAAATCCAGAAATCCTGGAAAAGCCAGTTCCAAATTGGTTTTATAACTGGTGTTCAAAATTTGGCCCTTCTTTGGAATTTTACCAAAGGAAATTGGGGATTTATATAATCCTTGGTGTGACAATAGTCCTCTAGTTGCACAATTGCAAACAGAGAAATTAATTTATGGACAATGCCCTTTTATATTCTTTGCCAGATTCAAATTTCATGGATTTGGAGATGGACAATATCCATCGCTCATGATGATCTTGATATACCAATTTTACAAAGAAATTTCTTTTTTAAATGGTGGGGTAGAATGAGTGAGGAAGATTTAAAAAATTTGACAGTTAGAATTCAAACTGTTATTAATGAGGACCGTAATAAGGAGTCTAAAGAGCAAAGCTTCCAGCCAGGCTCAATGAATAGCCTAAAAATCTATTTTCAGATAAAATATCCAAAAGAATTCGAGGAAAAGATAATGGTGAAGGTTCTGGATCATATGAAGAATCAATTCCTCTCGGCATTTCCCAATCAAAGGGCAAAGGATGATGATTCTATGAAAACAGTGTCATCACATGGGTCACTTGACTCTATTAATTCTTTCAATTTTTTGGCAAGCGAAGCTCAGCCTGAACCCACTCAAGAAGATATTTGAGACTCTTTAATAGAGGCAATTTCGCAACAAGCTAAGGCTGCAGCAAAGGGGAAATCTCCAGCAAAAGATTAAGGTGAAATGGCCAGCAATCCTATCAAGTATGCCTTCAGTAAATTAAACCTGAAGGAAATACTGCTCCGAAAAGAAATCAAGGAGCTTGATGAAGAAATAAAAAATGAATTAAGGAAAAATCCAAATAGGTGGACTAATTTGGTTACAGCCCTGAATAATGTGAGATGGGCTAAAAAACAAAAGATTAAATTAATATATCTCCAGAGAAAAATGATGCATCTTAGAAAGAATATTACGGCATGAAAGTCAAGCCGCCGCACTCAATCATGTCGGCAGATGAAGACAATGGACTTTAAGCAATAATGGTTGCTTTGGACAGAAAGAATCTTGCTTTATTAAAGAAAAGTAAAGTAGTTTGTTTTCTTTTAGGAAAGTCATTATTGATAGTGACGATGGGGCCCAATGTGCACCCTATTCAATAATGTCCACTACTTTTGTAAAAGTTGTTTGTTTTATTTCTTTTGTAAAGGAGTGGTGTCCAGAATGGACAAGTGTCTGTAATAGTGTCCTCTCTCCATCTATATAAGGAGAGCTTGTATTCAGTTGTAAAAGGGCTTCGAATTACGTTTTGAAATTAATAGAAAGAATTTTCTTTCATTCTCTCTCTCTAAAAAATTCACTCTCTCTCTCTTTACAAAATTCACCATCTCCCATCAAAGTGGTATCAGAGCCTCTTACTCCATTTGGGGCCGGTGAAAGGTACTATTCCTTTCTTCTTAATTAATGTTTTATTATATTCAGTAATTAATTCCTGTATATATTTAATGTGCTTTAGTAGCTAAATTGTGGTGGCTGGCCGGAGATGTAGACTAAGCTAAGTATGTAAAAAAAAGAGTAAAAATGGAAATGTTTTTAGTGTTTCCTTAAAGGTTCATCTTTTATGCCGTACATGTCGAGGATGGCGAAAGGCTATTTGTTGGATGAACAAGAAAAAGAAAATTTTTGCTAAAAATATTTCGTCCATCTTTGATTTTGGAATTTATTCCGTCTATTCCTTCGGGTTGATAGTTAAATGAGCAATTCGTTCGTTGGATTTCTTCCGTCTATTCCTTCGGGTTGATAGTTGAACGAAGAACTTGTTTGCAAAGATGACCAAAAAGATTGTACTTTTTTGTCATTTACTTTTCAAAGTTAATAAGACATACTTAGCAAGACATCTATTATTCGGCCAACCACATCAAGCTTATGATAAATATGGATGATAATGATCATCATGATGAATTAATTAAGAATGCAGAATTAGTAGAATATCCTAAAAATTTGGATAAATTGAACAAATGGGTAATCCCATCAGTTCCTTCAAATCAAATTTATAATATTGGATTGTTTGATATGAGATCTAGGTTTGCTATTAAAACCCTAGAGCAAACAATTATAATATCAGGAAATACTCAAACTATTAATTTATTGAGTAAAAAAGATTTGATTCCTTTTAAAAATTTTAAATTTATCCATATAGGATTAGTGCAAATTGCCTTCAAACCCTTGACATTATTAGGGTTAATTCCAAAGATAATGGCATATGTTAGAGATGGTAGATGTAGAGACTTCAAGCCTTCTTTAGCAAACTTTAATTGAAACTAGTCTATGCCATGGACCAGTTTATTTTGATGTTTCTCCTAATTTGACTCTATCTTTATCTGATAGTAATTTATTTGATGCTATGCAATTAACCATTCATACTAGTGGTTATAATTTCAAATTAGGAAGTGAAATAATAGCAATATGCTATAGGATTTATTATAAGGTTTTACATACTTTAAATCCAAAAGTGAAACAAATATCGTTTCCAGGAACTACTACGGTAGTCCAAACTAATTTATTAACCTCAAACATAGCAACCAATAGGTTAATAATGGGAATGAAATAAATTTCCCTACTACTTGGTCTCTTCCGCAGGAAATAGAACCTGAATCAAAATTAAATAATCGTATAGATCAATAATTCAAACATCCGAAGGAGATGTAGAAATTAAATTTAGTTCTCAAAGGACTATAAAATTACCTAGGTCAATGTCTGCTAGGTATTCCTCCTCTAGTGAATATTATAATATTCCTAATGAGTCTTTCAGAGCTTCAACTTCTCAAATGAGAGAAGAAGTTGAATCTGTAGAAGAAATAAGAATAAGTCAAAATAATATTCCGTAGGAAATTTATAATAAAGTTGAAAATGTGAGTAGGCAATCTCCCACTCAATCTGAAATGAGCTTTCATATTTAATGGATTATTCGCCAGGAAGTCATATAAGAGGAATTCTTAATAGAGAATTTCAAGAAGATGACAATAAATGGTTTCGTGATAAATGGTTTCGTGACTGGTATTTTAATAGATACTCTCACGAAGAATTAATGGAATTTAAAAATAAATATTATGAGTATTTAGAGAAAAATCGAAACTTACATACTTTGTAAAATGGTTTTTAAATCATCACATAGATGAAATAGGTAATAAAATCTTAGTAATTAAAAGGACTTGGAATACTAAGATAGGGGAAACGGTTAAGTCACCTTTTCCACCTGAACAAGCTTTTTGTCTAAATAAAGAGATAGAGGCTACTGCCTATGGTAGTTTGAATAAACTTGAAAATATTTCATTAACAATTAAAGAATTAAATACTCTAGTTAAACTTCAAAATTATACAAATACCTTTTTGGTCTGTTTAGGTGATCAATTTGTATCAATAGAAAAAGAGTTGATATCTCTTAAAGATATAATTAATCAACAAAGGGATCAACAAAGGGAAATAATTGATCAATTACATCAATTAACTAAAGTAAATCAAGAAGAGTCATGTTCATCTGCTCAAACAGATGTTCCCCTGATTCAACCTCCTATCCCAGTAGAAGGATTTAAAATGGAGGATAATACTAATGAGTTTGTTAAAATTTTAGAACAAAAGTTAAGAGATTTAAATCTCGGTGTCCTTTCTAAAGAAGGAACATTAAATCGTAATGAGTCTTCGAAAATGATGAGACCGAGATTGAAATCCGATCGAATCTTCGAAGAAACTAATGATATTAATCAATTAACTAATATGTTTGTCGATTTAAACACTAATAATAATATTAGTGAATTAAATCCAATTTATGCTCCTAAACCTCTTGATAAATATTATTATCAAAGACCCTTGCCTCAAGATCTTCTTTTTGAAGAACCCGAACCATTCCGTAATTCTTACTCGAAAAGCCATTTATGAATGGAATATTGATGGCTTAAATGATAAACAAATATTAGATGTAATACATAGAATAATGATGTATTCTACCGTCTCGTAGCGCATGGTAATAGTGATACCGCCATAGCAAATTTTGTTATAACAGTTTTGTAGGTCAATTAAGAGGTTGGTGGGACTCGTTATCTTACTTAACCACAAAAATAGAAATAAGAAACCATAAAAAAGTGGTTAAAACCGAACTGGTAGTACAATGGTCACTACCGAAGAAGATGCAAGGTATACATCAGGTCTTGCTATCCTACAACATTTTGTAGGAAATACCATCCCAATCGCTGAGAAGTTGCATACCCTTCTTCAAAATCTTAGATGTCCATCTTTAATCCATTTTAGATGGTATAAAGATACATTCTTATCTAGGGTATATCAATTAACAAACCCTAATTCAACCCATTGGAAATCTAAATTTATAGATGGCCTTCCTCATCTTTTTGCTGAAAAGGTTCGACAATCTTTAAGGATGAAGAATGATGGTATAAATATCAATTATGCTGAATTAACTTATGGACAACTAATTAGTAGTTGTATAAATGAAGGATTAGCTTTATGTAATGATATTAAACTAAAAAATCAATTGAAAAAACAAAAATTATCAGAAAAGCACCAATTAGGTGAATTCTGTGAACAATTTGCTTTTGATTTAGGAAAATCTTTAATTCCTGATGTAGACACCCCATTCTGAACACATCGGATCATAGTTATACCACTCTAAGTCTCGCTTTGAGTCAAGAAGTAGAAATCCACCATTTCATCATGTTTCGTTAAGTTTTGACTAACCACCGTTAGTTTGGGACTAAACTGCATACGAGATAACGAGGAAAGGACAAGACTGTCCACAGGACCAATATCTCGCCTCGAGATGGCGTGTCTCGCGCGAGATATCCTCCCTCTGCAGCATGCAGAAGACAGTTTCCTCGTCGATTTCAACCTCTTTTCGGGATAAAACTTTATCCATCCGGCCAACCAATGGGATTTGGAGTCCAGAACCTTCTGATAGGGTTTTACCTCTCCACTTCTTCATATCCAACCCCTATAAATACTTGGTGACTTCCAAGGTTCAAGGGGTCCCGGAATTCCACCATTCACACACATTTTGTTGGCTTCTTTCCCTGAAAGAATCTTACAAAATCACCCTAAAAATCACCTCAAAGTTTGTTTGTCAACCTTGTTGATAAACAAACATCAAGATCCAAGTCAAGGACCGAGGCGAAGCTCTGTCCATATCGAGAGTCGATTCTAAACTTGAGTCGAAACTCTGCCCAAATCACCTCACGCAAGGTAACCCCTAAATCCCTTTCTAATTGATTGTTAGAGTGGTATAAGTCCATAGAATCTAAGATCGGCCTAGAGCCTCTCCAAATCATGGAGACGGTCTCGAAGCAATCGATCCTACATTCCGTTTAACCCCGTTAAATGGATCTTTATTTGTAATATTTAAAATCGTCTTTTCTCTTCTTTTGAAAACCTCTCTTTTCTTTAGCAAGACCGATCTCCGGATTGGGTGAAATGGATGCTCCTTGACCTATCCATTTCATAACCTAAGCCCCGAACCCAAATCTCTTTCAAAAATGGTTTTTCTATGTTTTCAATCGAATAATATAGGTGGCGACTCAAAAAGATAAAATTCTTCTCACAACGCTACAGTGGCGACTCCGCTGGGGACTTAAAATTAAGAGGCATAAACTTGCGTCAAAATTAAAAGAGAGGTTTTCAAAAAAAAATCGATTTTCTGCTCTCAGATGAGGCATATCTCGCACGAGATATCATATCTCGCGCGAGATATAGCCTCGGCAATCTGGTTGTTTTCTGGTTTCTCCCGTTTATCTCATAGTCTAAGACGAGAGCCGAACATGCAAGGGGGATCCCATAATTCATTATCTGCAGAGTTCCCTCATCTTAAGGCCTCCCTTAAGGTGTAGAACTCGAACCTTTAGGTCATTTAAATAATTGATTATTATTTATGAACTGCGTGTGATTCGAGTTTTATTTTATTAAAGTCCGGTCCATCGGGGATTCGGGAGTTGTAAATTTAATTTGTTTATCTCTCTTTATCTCTCTTTATGTGGAACTACGACTACCTCGAGTCTTCCTAAATTGGGGGAAACGTAGGCAACCACTGTGCGACCACTATCTCGTTTTTTCTTTTGATTTTCAAAAAATATCTCTATTTTATCTATCACCTAGATTAACTATCACACACGCGCACTCATGATATATCCGTCATTGCACCGCATACCCTCTATAAACCCGGACCCACACTAAGGACGGATGACGGTAACCACCTAGTCGCCGATCTCTCCGAAGTTGGACAATCCCACTCCGCGTATTCAATCCACTTAGATTGTCATATCGCGGGAGCCTAGCCTTCCAAACCCCCGCATCGCCACATTCTCATGTAGATTGACTTTTAGGATCACTCCGTGACCGGCCGGTTTTGACTCGGTGATCTTTTCTTGTTTTTGATTAAAAAAGCCATGTAAAATTGACAATAAAGAAGGATTCGAAAAGTCCCTTCGGAAAAAGTCCCTTCGAAAAAGTCCCTTCTAATGACCCTTTCGGATGTCCCTTCAAAAAATATATATACATATAATCCTTTGAAAAAACAATCTTGGATGGCTTTGTTTTACAAAAATCGGATTGGATTGTCTAGTCGTTAGGTTCCGATAAAGGCCTTAGAAACCCCTCAAAACGGGATTTTCCGTTCCGACCAAAATTTAGGTCTAAATAAAAATCGACTTTCCGTGTGATTATCTCGCGAGGGATTACATGTCTCGCGCAGATAATGCTTCGTTTGCTGAATCCGAGCCTCGAGCCATTTAAGCCTCGCTTCCGACTTGTTGGGGCTAGATCCCGATATCCGCATCTCTTCCGTCGCTTTTCCGGCTACTCAACTTCAAGACTCCCAACACAATGTCTACCGGAAGCACGTCATGACCAATGAATGCCTTGAACAACACACTTTGCAAGACTTGACCAAGGCCCTTGTCGCTGAAATGGAACATGTGGGAGGTTGGAGAGAAGCCTTTGATTACCTTCCACCCGCATTGCTAGGGATTTCCGGAAGATTGAGAGTGACTCCGACAAAGGACGGTCATCCGTGCAAGAGGAGCTAAGTGACATCAAAACTCAACTTGCCAAAGCCCTGCAGCAAATTAACGACAATGACTCGTGGCATCACATGGAAGAGTTCATCCAAGATGAAAAGACGAAGATGCTGATTGAAGAGCTCGAGGAAGTCAAGAGCGAACTCGAAACTATGACCCAAAAGTGTATCAACCTTGAAGCTCACATTGAAGATGACATTGATGAGAGGGTCAAGTATTTCCTCAATACTCTCTACCGTGACCTCAAAGAACAAATGGAAGAAGAATACCAGTCTCGCCACAACGTCTTCGTGCAACACTACGAGAACCATATCCGAGACCTCCACAATCAAATGGCTAAGCGAAGGAAGGGTAGAGTCTTCTCCGACATTGGAAACATCACTCTCGGTCATCTCTTCAGAAGTCTTCACAAGGAAGGAAAGCTAAGCCCAATGGAAGGTTACCAACCTAAGAGGGAAGGCCGATCTCCGCACCTCTACTGCTTCTACCATCAATGCTATGGCCATCACACCAATGATTGTTTCAACCTGAAGAATGCAGTCCAAGACTTGATTGACAACGACGCCATCGTAGTTTGTCCAAGTGGTGGCATAGTTTGGATGAATTCAAACAATTGAGGAATCTCTTTTTTTCTTTTCGCTTATT
The DNA here is from genome assembly GCA_022495995.1 of Adenophora triphylla var. japonica. Classification (NCBI taxonomy): domain Eukaryota; kingdom Viridiplantae; phylum Streptophyta; class Magnoliopsida; order Asterales; family Campanulaceae; genus Adenophora; species Adenophora triphylla. Next base: position 87,707 of record JAFEMH010007291.1, read on the forward strand.
TACTTTTTAGTTGCAAAAGAAACAGCTTAGTAGTCTAGATTAGCTTAGTCAGTACTACTTGCCTAAAATCCTCATTTGTGGGCAAGAGTATCAAGTTTGCTTTTCAATAATAGTTAGTCAAGATTTCCCTTTTCAATTCGGGATAATTCTTTAGAAACTTGCAACGAAAATGACTACTCCAAGGCACTTTCGTTTTCCTAAGCCTTCCCCGTCCGGAGAATGATGCTAGCAAAAGGGTACTTTCCCCGGATTGGGACTCGGAAAACACTTACAAGGGATAACAGAACCTCCACCGGTTCCCCCACTTCACACAAAGCATGGCCTAGGATACATCATCTCCATCCACGATGAAGATGACGAAGAAGAGTGGGGCTTCACTCAAATCAAGTGGGAAGGAACCGCATACAAAGGCTACGACGACTCAAAGGCCAAGAATTATAACCTCAAGCCATATCGAAAGACACTCAATGGCTACTTCGTTCGAGAAGGGGAAAGTATTCCCTACTTTATCTTTTCGTAACCATGGATCGATGATAAAGGAAAGCGCCAACCGGGCTTTGAAATCTTCGCCGATCGCGATGCTTCTCCTGTATGAAACAGAGCACCCGTCCCACTAATCCCTAATGATTTGTTTGTCACGAAGGCGAAATGACGAGTGAATGGGACTTTGTGTTGGGAGAAGACATGCCGCGACAGCCTCCAAGACCCGTGCCTGCTAGAAGACAAATGCATCCATGCAATCTCCAAGGGGGACGCCCCAACTACCGATTACACAAGACTAATACGTAAATGTGATGAGCCAATTCTAAATCGGCACGTCACCGTGAGGACCAGCTTGTTGATGAAGACTTCATGATCAAAGAGCTTGGTTGCACTCCCCATCCCCGCAGAAGATAGGCCCTGTAACTTTCACATTAGAAGCAGGCTCCACCTCCGATGAACTCACTCAAGAGGAAATCGAGGCGGTGGCCGAACATGTATTCCCTTACTTCCTTAATGAAAACTTTGATCTTTCCGAGTACCCTGAGTTTGCTAACATCGTGAATGATGAATTAACTAATAATAATCAATATAACGAACACGTTAATAATGAATCATACGATGAGATAGATCAAGAAAACGAACAAATCTTAAAGGAATTAGCTAAGCAAGTAGGTCATTGTGGAAAGAATGGCCCTGTTGACGACGAGGAAATGCAAACGGTTAATCTTGGGACAACGGAAGACCCCAGAGAAACAAAGATCTAGCCTTCTTCAAGGGGGAAGATAGAGAAACCTTGACGCAGCCTCCTCGTAGAATATGTCGACGCCTTCGCTGTCCTACAAAGATATGCCCGGGTTGAATCCGCCTCGTTGTAGAACACAAGATACCGCCGCTACCCAACGCCTGCCAAGCTCAAACAAACTACGCAGAATCAAGCCGAAATGGTCAATGCAAGTGAAAGAGGAAATCATGAAACTCTTGAAGGTAGGGTTTATCAAAGTGATTGAATATTCGGAATGGCTAGCAAACACGGTACAAGTGCCCAAGTCGAACGGGAAAATACGAGTCTGTGTCGATTTCAGAGACTTGAATAAAGCATCCCCTAAAGATGACTTCCCGCTACCAAACATAGACATGTTGGTCGATGCCACAGCCGCATACGAAGTCCGCTCATTCGTCGACGGTTTCGCAGGGTATAACCAAATCCTCATGGCAAGAGGAGGATCAAGATAAAACAAAGATTCACCACACCTGGGGGAACGTTCGCTACACTGGCCATGCCGTTTGGTCTCAAGAACGCCGGGGCTACTTACCAAAGAGCAAATACTACACTATTCCATTCCAGACATATCCACAAGGAAATAGAGGTATACGTGGATGATATGATTATTCACTCAAAGGGGATAGATGGTCAACACTTCAGAGATCTCAGAAAATTTTTCAATCGACTGAGACAGCACAAGATGAGACTCAACCCCGCCACATGCTCATTCGAAGTGGTCAAAGGGAAAGTCTTAGGGTACATGGTCAGCGCAGCGTGGCATAGAAGCAGCACTCGCCAAGATAAGGGCTATCATTGACATGCCTCCACCCGCATTACACGTAAAAGAAGTAAAGGGATTCATGGGCGATTTCAATATATCGCTTGATTCATCAATCAACTAACTACTATGTGCGACCCCATCTTCAAGCTACTTAAGAAAATGCACCTCAAGAGTGGACCGAAGAATGTCAAGAAGCATTCGAGGAAGTTAAGCACTACTTGACTTCCCCACCCATCCCGGTTCCACCGCACAAGGAGAAGCCTTTGAAGCCGTACCTCACGGTTACGTACAACGCATTAGGGGCTTATGCTCGCTCAAGAACAAATTTCGCCTCGCACACGCAGAATGCCATCTATTTCGTCACCCGCAGCATTCCAAGGCAAAGAAATCAACTACTCTCCACTCGACAAATCCCCGCGCCGCTCTTGTTTGGGTATCACAAAGGCTAAAGCACTATATGGAAGCCTTCCCTGTTCGTCTCATTGCAAAAATGGATCTATCAAAATATATCCTAGACAAATCAAATTTGTCTTCGAGATCGGCCAAATGGTACTTCATGCTCGCATGGTATGATATCACTTACGTCACTCGTAAACTGCCGTCGAGGGAGTGTATTCGCAGATCGCTTGGCCGAATTTCCTTGTGACGAAGTGAAGGGGGAAGACCCGCGATTCCCCGATGAGGACATCATGAGTATAGAAGAAGAAAAATAAGTGGCAATTATTTTTTGATGGCGCAACGAACAAGAGAGGGTTCGGCATCTAATGTTGTTGGTAGACCCTAACGACATCTATACTCCACTAGCAAGACGCCTTGACTTTGACACCACCAACAACACCGCAGAGTACGAAGCTTGCATAGCGGGGCTTCGAGGCGGCCCTAGAACGCAACGTAATCGAACTCGAGGTATTCGGGGATTCCCAATTAATCATCAATCGACATTGAAGAAGCGGAGGGTCAAAGATCCAACCCTTCAAAGATACAAAGGTGCCCACCTCCAAGAGTTGAAGCAACAATTTCAAGATGTCTCATTCCACTACCTCCCCGTAGACAAAAATCGATTCGCGGATGCATTAGCCACACTTGCTTCTTTTGGTCGAAATCCCTAAAGGAAAAGCAATAAACCCTTCAAGATAACACGGCGTGCGACTCCCCTGCCTATTGCGCCGTTATAGATCTCCATGATCAGAAGACAAATGGTTATCCGGATGTGCCATTGTTGGGAACTCCGAAGAGAAACCGTGGTACTATGACATTTGGCATTTCATCCAAGATGGAACCATACCACCCGAGACAGACCGAAGACTCGGATCGCCCTTAAGAGGTTGGCCGCTAATTACGTCATCACCGCCGGCCGTCTATTCAAGAAACATTCCCAAGGAAACCTCCTTTGTGCCACCGAGGAAGAGGCCCAAGAAATAATGGACCATGTTCATCAAGGCATATGTGGAACCCACATGAGCGGAAACATGCTTGCCAAAAGGATCATCGCACAAGGGTACTTTTGGCTAACCATGGAAGCCGACCGTACCAAAATGGTCAAGAAGTGCCACAAGTGTCGGATACACGCCAACCTTTCAAAGACGCACCGCCTTTCCTTGTTGCACTTATGACTTCTCCTTGGCCGTTCTCTACGTGGGGATAGACGTGATTGGAAAGGTCACACCCGTAGGAGTCAACGGACACTCGCTTCGTCCTAGTAGCCATCGACTATATCACTAAATGGGTTGAGGCCGCCTCCTATAAAGTTCGAATGCCGAGAAGGTTGCGAGAATTCATCAAGCACAACATCATCTGATATGGAGTTCCGCAAGAGATGATATCCGATAATGGGTCCCACTTCGAGAAGGAAACCGATCGCCTCCTAACCGAATACAAAATCATGAGGCACAAGTCGTCTCCTTACAGTGCCTCAAACGAACGGAGCGCTTGAAGCCGCGAACAAAACAATCGAGACCATCATCGAAAAATGGCGATCAGCGGGAAAAGACCGGCCCGACAAGTTACCATTCGCACTTTGTGGGGATACCGCACTTCAGTCCAGAAGCCGGCTACGAGGAGAGACTCCTACGCCTCACATTCGGAATGGAGAGGCCGTCTTACCGATAGAATTGGAAATACCATCACTACGGGTTCTCCTAGAAAACCAAGTGAACGAAGTCGACTGGCTAGGAAGCAGATACGAAGAGTTAGCCCTGTTGGACGAAAGAAGGTTGAAAGCATCCGAACACACTCAAGCTTACCAAAGAAGAATGGCAAGAGCTTTCAACAAAAAGGTCAAGACAAGGAACATCATAGTAGGTGACCTGGTTCTCCGCGAGCACCGTCCTAGACCTTTCAACCCGCTAGGCAAGTGGGGACCAAGATGGATAGGACCCTACATTGTGAATATTCTCTGGGGGAGCCCTTCACTGTGGACTTAGACGGAGATCAACTACCGAAGCCGGTCAACATGGACAAGCACAAGAAATACTTCGTGACTTGGCATCCTAAAAAGAAATCGCTTGCTAGGTTGAAAATCCCGAAAAGGACGGCCTAGGCAAAAATTAGAGCTAGCACAAGAAAAGAAGCCCGCTAGATTGAAAACCCGAAGGGGCGGTCTAGGCAGAAGAAAGGCAAAAGTATAATGTGAATGAAAAAAAAAGAGGGGCCTTATTTGTGATGATGTGTGTCCGAAAATTTTCCCATTTTTGTTTGAAAAAAATCAACGAAACGGAGTCGCCAACGCCATTTTAATTTTGAAGGGCCAAAACACTGAAAAAAGCCCGAGATCAGAGATTTAGGTTCTGAGGTCATGTTAAGCACGCCGGGAGAGGACCGGTTTGTGTGCACCGTGAATGCCTCGTGAAACGCAGTCTTCCCAAGCTGAAAATCATTTTGTATGTGTGTGTGTGTGTGTGTGTTTTTTTTGGCCAAAATACTTTGAAACCTCAGAAAAGTAAAAATTGGGATATCTTTTTAAGACTTTTAAACTGATCCCATGATTTTTTGGAAGATTTTTTGGATTGAGATTTGGTACTCAAAAAGACCTTTTGAAGTTGAGAGCCATTTCTGCCAGAAATTGAAAAAGGCAGTGGACCTTTTGATTTTAGAAATGGAATTCAAGGGTCTTAAAACTTCATAATCTGGATAAACTCAGAGAATTAAAGTTGTTCTAGACACCTTAAATAATATTTGTGCGAAGGAATTTTCCATTTTGAGAGAGAAGATTTGAGGGGTCAAAAACCTTCTGGAAACCTCAGATATGAGATCTGGATTTCCAGAAGCTGATGAACTAGCCTCTGGAAAGAAAATTTGAAAAGAGGAGTTTTACTCACCCAAAAAATAAAGTAAAAATATTTATGGAAAGATCTGGATGTTGGCTAAAAAAAGTGTTTTGTAGTCAACACCAAATTCAAGTTCATCTGTGTCCAAAAATTAAGACAATGGACTGAGGTCTGGGAAAATTGCTACTGGACAGCAACTTCCCAAGAGAGAAAATGTGATTTTAAGGGGGGTTTTGCATCCATGCTTGTCCCCATTTCCCTAGGTTTTGGTTAGTGATCACTTGACATTTTAGTGGTGAATCAACTATACCAAACCATCCTTGTGAGTACATTAGGACTAAAGCATTTCATTTGCTTGGGAAGGGGATTTTATCCTTTGAAAATGAGATTTTATGCTTGAAAAATGGTTTTTAGGGTTTTCAAAATGAGTTTTCTTTTGCAAGAAAGTAAGAGAACTTGAAAATAATTTTGATCTTTGTAGAAGATCATCCATGGAGATGGTCTTTCCATGGTGATCTTCTTAGATCTAGAGCAAGAAGATGAAAGAACTACATTTTGTAGTTTGCAAATGCATGCATGGTTGGAGTTTAGGGTAAGGAGAAGGAGGGTTTACCAATCTTCCTTGTGTTCTTATGAGTTTTTGGCTTTGAGTGTAATGAGTGTTTAAAGGCTTAAGTATGAGAGTGAGTGGATGAGTGTGAATTGGGAAAGATTGGAGAGAAAATGGTGACAATTCTTGAAGAATTCCTCCTTTGTTTTCTCTATATATTTCGCCGGAGGTTCGGTGCAAATTGTGTTGTTCCTCCTTATTTTTGACTGGAGGGCTCAATTTATAGCCTCTCCTGAAATGACAAACTCATCCCACGCTTGGATGGATCCCGATCGCGATGCCTTACCGGTTCATTAAATGCGGCCTTCCAGCTTTGAGACAAGAGGAATATTTCTTTTTCAAAAATTCCAAATTAAAACAAATGTGGCCGAGTTTATGTTTCGGCAAAGATTTCTATTTGTGGTTTTATTCCTTTTTGTTTTACTTTTTGAGATTCTTTTTGAGGTTTAACCTTAAATAACAATGCCCATTTTACCCTCACTTTGTTAGAAAAGTTAGGATTGTTAGGAATTGTTAGAAATGTTATAACTTTCGTTAATTTTTTAACGAAAATTCTAACAAGCTCAAATTGGAGCACTTACAGTAGCCCCTCGGCGACGGCGCTTTCGAAGGAAGCGGGGTCGTCCCTGATAAAGAGTAATGGGCTCCATATTTGGCGGGATGATCGAGTGATCGGGTGGGTGAACCTAGCGATAGGCTACCTACGTATCCCGAATGGGAATCAAGCCCAGATCGTAGTTCGGGTCTTTGACCACCTGCAGATGATGGTGTTTTAGGTGCCTCGGAACCTCGATGAGCGAGTTCTACTTCGGTTGCTGGAAAGAAACTCTGCTTTGAGGATAAGAGATGACCATTTTCGATTACAGTCGATGGGTATCCGCCTCTGGCTGGGGATAGGGATGACCATTTTCAGGTCTCTCTGCTTTGAGGTGATTACGATTTGCATCGCTTTCTAGCCGATAAGCGTCACTTAGGTGCCTCGAACCTTGGAAGATGGCGTTTTAGGTGCCTTCGGGAACTTGGAGATGGCGGGTTTTAGGTGCCTCGAACCTTGATGATGATGGCTTTTTAGGTGCCTTGACCTTGATGATGATGGCTTTTTAGGTGCCTCAGGAACCTTGATGATGATGGCTTTTAGGCGCCTCGGACCTCCACTTGAAATGGCCTTTCGGTGGACTTCGTCTGCTGTGCGGAAAGGAGGGGGTGACCGTTTTGCAGTCGAAGGGGCCGGACCTAATGATAGGCTACCTACGTATCCCTAGTGGGGAGATCAAGCCCTTTAAATGTAGTTTGAGTTCTACTCTGAGATTTCGCCGCTTTTGGGATTACCGTTAACTTTCTTTGGGGATTCTCGTTAGCCTCACTGTGGGGAAAAAACTCGAGATCGTGTTTGTGCCGGGAAATCGGTCTTACGTTTGGGCTAGCAGGGAGAAGATTTTGATGAAAGATACGGGATCTCAAGTTATCTTTCCTCGGGGAAATCGGTCTTACGTTTGGATAGGGGATGATTTTCGATGAAAGATACTGATTTCGTTCTCTTTCTCGGGCACTACGGTCTTACGTTTGGATCTTGCCGGGGGAAGATTTTGATGAATGATACAAGGATCTGTTATCTTTCTCCAGAGGAAATCGGTCTTACGTTTTCTTTAACGGGAAGATTTTGATGAAAGATACGGGATCTCGTTATCTTTCTTAGGGAAATCGGTCTTACGTTTTTGCTTTACCGCGGGGATGATTTTGATGAAAGATACGGGATCTCGTTATCTTTCTCGAGGAAATCGGTCTTACGTTTCTACTGTCGAGGTGATTTTGATGAAAGATACGAGATCTCGTTATCTTTCTCAAGTGGCACTTTCGGTCTTACGCTTCTTATCGGCCGATGATTTTGATGAAAGATGCGAGATCTCGT